>ML783037.1:461825-494071 GCA_009831015.1 Picea engelmannii | reverse complement strand
GACTAGGAATCATGATTACGACAACCTTGAGTCAACATCCAAGGGGAAAGAAACTTTTGATCCTCAAAATTCTCTCCATATAGAGAAACCTGAGAAGGAAACAATGCCACACATATCAAAAGGTGTGTACAAGCATGCTTCGCACAACCCAAATGCTTGATCCATGCCCAACTATTCCATTGTTGAGGACTTATCTCAAATGCAATGTGCGATGTTATACCTATAGGTGCTTCAAATTTTCCCTGCGTAATCAACTACATTGTTGTCTACCATAGGACCTATCGACTCCTCGAGTTAACTTGTTATCAATTTCGGTGTTTCATATGTGAAGCCTCGTCTTCCCTATCATGTATCCTTCCAAATCAATGTTGTGTATGTGAAACACATTATTGGAAGAACTATTGTTGATGAAGGAGCTTCGACATGTGTTATGTCATTGTCTTGCTCGAAATCCATTGGTTCTCATGAGTTTAATCCCTCTCCTACATTGTTAACCACATTTGATGGATGATTGTTTAGGATGCATGGTCTTATTTCCTCCTTCCCTGTCCAGTTAGGGGGGAAGATCATTTCTGCTGAAGTTGAAGTGGTCAACGCTCTGTTTGAATACAATATTTTTCTTGGAAGGAGTTGGACTTATGTGATTATGGTTGTAGTCTCACCGGTTTTTCAAGTCTTGTGCTTCCCTCACAAGGGGAAGATCGTAACGATAGATGAAATGTCATTTAATCGCTCTAGCTCCACGATGAATTCAGGATCTATGGTCCCATTGATTGAAAAATATCAGAAGATAACTGAGAGTGTTGGTGTTCAAATGTGTCCTTCTCTTATGGAAGATTTTTATTTTCCTGTGCCAATTTCACACATTCGTGCTACCCCATTGTTGAGATCAATTCCTGCTTCTGAAATTTCCTTTCCCTTTTTATTCTCCCAACTTCCTTTTCCCATTTATTTTCCCTCTTCTATACCTACCCTTATTCCCCTTTTTCTTTTTTCCTTCTTCTATCCCTTTCTAGTTACCATACTTAGTCATATTTCAAAAATCGACAGGTTCGCAGGTTGACGAGTTTTCATTTCCATTCACGTTCCTATGTCATGATTCCGACCGACCGCCTTGTGATAATATACTTAACCATTTTTTGTGACTTCATGGGTTCACAGATTCAAGCCTTCATCTTCCAAGCTCTGTGAATCTCCACTTTATACCCAAAGTTCCGTGATATACATTATGACCGTCAAACTTGTCGTGAGTATTGAGTCCCTAAAAGCATTTTGTTTCTCCTACATGCAAGTCCAACCGATCGCTGTTCTACACTTGACTTATTTTTGATCATCCTTAACTGCGAGTTAGCAGGTTTTCAAGTTGGCGGGTTCGTAAAAAACCTCATATTCAAAACTACTCTCATCTGTCCCCGCCATTCTCGCACTTTTTCCAATATGCATTGAATGTTGTTTAATGCTAACAACTAATTGTGCAAGCTTTTAAAACATTGTCATTAATGGTGAAATACTTGAGGAGATTATTCATTAAATTGCATTAATTCGCCATTTTGCAAAGGATTATATTATTGTCATCTCTCTGAAAGGATTTATTTCAAGTTATTATCCAGCTGAAAGAATACTCTCGTCAACCTATGGCAGCAGTAGCTAGACAACAGTTCTGTGGTGATACTCTAAATATTTTTGGTCATGAAGACTAGAACTTTCAGTGGTCCAGAGCATATTCATATTACTCCTCTCCTCCTGCACAGAAAGACATAATCTGGGCATCTGAAATTTCTCACGCAGGATGTGTTCCTAAGGTATTTGACTGTAAAGAGCTTATTCAATGGTGCGTGGAGAAGTATGTGCCGAGCCAAAGGATTATACAACTCCAAGGTCATTCTTTGGTTTCCCTTTCACTGCAAGTCTTTCACAAGATGTTGAAGCTGCCAGAGCCAACACTTACCTTCAAAGGATAAGACTACAATGATTTCTTGAAGAGACGTAAGAATGGCCTTGACCTCTTGCCTGAATATTTGGAGAATCCTACGTCTATTCTAGAAGACATAACCAGGATTCATGTCGAATCTTTAAAAAACCCCTTTTGGGAAATCGCTTGGTTGTTTACCAGGTTGACATAACAGGAAATCATTTCTACCATTTCTCACATGATTCTTTATATTTTACAGTAAAAGAACAAGCCATCTTTGACTAGGGAAAATTCATTTCTATCGAAATCTCGTCCTAGTTAACGCACTACAAAAGGATACAAAATTCTTTATGGCATCATATCTGATATTTTCTATAGTGTATTGTTGTCAATTCCCAAAATTGACCATAAGTAAGAGGGTGAATTGTGAGACAGATCTGGTTACCTTATGGTATCAGGCATTATGGAGACATAAGACCCCTTTATATTTTTATGAAGTCTATAACGATTTTGTTTCAGTCTTCAAGAGGTTGTTGTTGGGAGAGAATACTTCAAGGATATCTGACTAGGCTAAAAAATTTCTAGAGAAAAGAGGAATGATAGAACAAATGGAGAATCAYAGTGTCATAAGGATATTATGTTCCAAATAAAATCCTTCTTTTCTCCCGTATCATGTATCTGATAAATTATTCATTACAAAGGTGGCAAGGCAATACAATTTCTGGCTGCATTTTTTCCACGAAAAAATGAAAAAAACAATTCATCCCCTTGCCATGGAAGATTGGATATTTCATTTTCAGAAACATAAATAAAATTGATGAGTTTGTGAATCACTTCAACAGTGTAAATCTAAAGTATGCTAAAAGAATAAAGGGGTTATCAGCTGAATTTTTTTATAACATACTTGAATATAATGAAGAAGAAATAAACAATTGGCTAGTGGATTATTCCATGAAAAACCAAGATATCGAGGAAGCAGTACATGGTATTTCTCTTGACTGAAGATACTTGGAAGGTGAGTTATTCAACATTAAAATTTGGCATGAAATAAACGTCGCACCAATGCAAAGTTATATTGAACATTGGTTCAACAAGGCAATCAGAAAATTAACTAAAGAAGGGAAATAAACAATTGAGATGGTTCCTGTAAATGTCAATGAAGACAATAAAATGACAACAACAAGCAAGTGAAGACATGAACGACCATCATAGTAAGTTTATGCTGTCACATATTGCTTTCTTTATCAGTTTTTCATCTAGTTACTCCGCTTCTTTGACTAGAAAGGTTTAACCAAAATATGATAACTTCTCCCTGTCTTCTTTCCAGGTCTTGCTACTCTGCTTCGCCCACCATTCTCTTTCTACAACTTACTTCTTGTTCATATTTTCTTTATGGTCCACGGGAGCCCCAATCCCAGCCTTAAGGACTAACACATTTACATTTCAAAGCTTTGTAATTGACTGTATATTTTTTTAGAAATCCCAAGAGAGCTATTTCGGGATCAATTTTGACTGTACTTTGTAACTCTGAGTTTTGAGTATAAAGTATTTGAGATTGATCTATCATTATATTTATTTGAGCTCCCCCTGTTTTACTCTATTAAGTTTCTTTTATGCATGCAGACCATCTTATTTTATTTTATGTGATCATAAATCTTTAGTTTAACTATGATGGATGTGAGGAAACCGTGTCTATCTCTTTTAAATGTATGAAGTGTGTGGTTCCTGGTCATTTCCCAGGAACTCTCTAAAAAAGAAAAGAAAACATTTTCTTTCTTGTTACTTTTTCTTGCAATCTTTATATTTATTTGATTATCATGATGAACTTATGCAAAGTCCCATATTCTAAAAATCTAGAGTCCCAAGAAAACCTTAAAACAAAAAGGAGTACCGCCTCTATAAAAACGCATGGGGATTTGTATCCCCGTGAGGTTTTCGTTTCTGTCCTAACGGATTTGAGCGTCAACATTTTTGGTGAACATACTGGGGAATGATTTATTTTCAAGATACTCGAGGAACCAAGAATCTCCATGGCTCAAAGTTTTAAGAAGAAGATTCAAGAAAATTGTTGCTTATTTTAAGCATGGCTCACCTTTTTTGTAATTTCAAAAAGAAATGAGAAGCACCAAAGATTCAGGAGAATGAACTCCCTGACAACTCCATTGAAAAAATTGAAAATGAAGGTTTTCATTCATGTCATAATGCTTCTTTATATTCTTCATCAATCCCATCAATGGCTTTTCAAGACTCATAAAAAGGGAGAAATACTCAAAGAAGGAGGCGATTTGATAATACGCCTTTAAATCTACCAGAAATAGACTTTCAAATTCCCAATATTCCTATTGAATTTTTTTCTACATTCTTTGGGGATTCTTCATAAGATGTAGAGAAACACTTGATTAATGTTAAAGGTACATGTTATGATTTCAGCCTCACTGAAGACAATGTTAGATGTAGATTATTCCTACAAACTCTACGAGAGGATTCTCTTGAATGGTATAGTTCATTAATGCCTAACTCCATTACTAGTTGGGATGTGTTAGAAGATTCATTTGCAGAAAATTTCATCCCAAAGTTGCATTCATATGTTTTTTCTGATGTTTTAAATGTTTCTACCCACCCACCCTCTCCCACATGGAAAAAAAAAAGATGAAATGAATGATTCAGAATAAGAATATCATGAAACAATGCAAGACTTTTCTGAATCAAATCTTGTTGTTGAAAATCAAGGAATTAATTCCAAAGACCAAGAAAAGGATATCATCATCTCATATACTCCATATGAGGAAGAAATTTAAGAGTCTCGAGCAAATATGCAAGAAGAATTCATCCAAAATAAATAATAATTAGTGGAAGAAAACAATTTTGAGAACAAAGAAGATAGCCATTGCATAGAAGAAGAACATTTCCAAGACATCGCCAATGAAACAATAATCTTGAATGTGGGAACAGAAGAAAAGTTTAGTCTCCTTTATACTCCATATGAAGACATTTCGAACAACAAATTTGAAAATGAAATTGAGGAGCCTCCACCAAATACACAAGAAGATTCCAGCCTTGTGATAGATGTTGAAACATCACAAGAGAACTTACAACAAGAAGAATTGATGGAAGAAATGAACCTTGAGAAGAATGATGAACAAGATCACCCTTACAAGAAAGAAGAATATTTTTAAGAGATTTTTGATGAATCAAGAACCTTGGAAGTGGTTGTAGATAAAGAAAATGATGAATGCATGATTATGTCAAAAAATCCTCAGCCAAGAATTGATTTTATTGAATTATGGTTTCAGAGCATTGTTGTCCAAACAATGCAATCAAATCTTCACCATACTTGGTATATTTTTTTTTCCAGTACATGTTGAGAGTGCCCCTGAATCATTGGTACAAGTCCCAACATATCTTAGAATTCTGGAGTTCACTCCACAAATCAGATAAATGCTTGAATGGCTCCATTGGAAATCCTCCTATACTTAAGGTTACTCTTTCTTCCAAGTAAGTTAGGGTAGGTAGATCGTGTATGCACATAGTTTATTTCTTCAATCAAAGTTTTTTGCAATAAAGCAATTGCTAAGTGGATGTTAAAATTTGAAGATAAATCCACGAAAGAAGAAGAATTGCAAGATTGTATTTTGAAGATAACTCCATAGCCCAATGGAGAAGGTAGATGGTCTTGATATTCTAGTGTTCTCAGTAACCCACATGGGGTCATTTTCCCGCAGTTGGAGCCAGTTGTTAAGATCAATTCCTGCTTCTGAAATTTCCTTTCCCTTTCTATTCTCCCAACTTCCCTTTTCCATTTATTTTCCCTCTTCTATACCTACCCTTGTTACCCTTTTTCTTTTTTCCTTCTTCTATCCCTTTCTAGTTACCATACACAGTCGTATTTCAAAAATTGACGGGTTTTCATTTCCATTCACGTTCCTATGTCATGAGTCCGACCGACCACCTTGTTATAATATACTTAACCATTTTTTTCGACTTCGCGGGTTCACGGATTCAAGCCTTCATCTTCCAAGTTCTGTGATATCCACTTTACACCCAAAGATCTGTGATCTACATTATGATCGTCAGACTTGTCGTGTGTACTGAGTCCCTAAAAGCATTTTATTTCTCCTACATGCAAGTTCGACCGACCACTGGTCTACACTTGACTTATTTTTTATCATCCTCAACTGCGGGTTGGTGGGTTCCCGGGTTGGCGGGTTCATAAAAAACTTCATATTCAAAACTACTCTCGTACGTCCCCACTATTTTCGTGCTTTTTCAAATATGCATTGAATTTTGTTTAATGCTAACAACTAATTGTGTAGGCTTCAAAAATATTGTCATTAATGGCGAAAGACTCGAGGAGATTATTCAATAAATTGCATTAATTCTCCATTTGACAAAGGATTATATGATTGTCATCTCTATGAAAGGATTTATTTCAAGTTATTATCCAACTAAAAGAATACTCTCATCAACCTATGGTAGCAGTATCTAGACAACAATTATGTGGCGATACTCTAAATATTTTTGGTCGTGAAGACCAAAACTTTCAGTGGTCCAGAGCATATTCATATTACTCCTCTCCTCCTGCACAGAAATACATAATCTTGGTATCCATAATTGCTCGCGCATGATGTGTTCCTAAGGTCTTTGACTGTAAAGAGATTCTTTCATGGTGCGTGGAGAAGTATGTGCCGAGCCAAAGGATTATACAACTCCAAGGTCATTCTCCGGTTTCCCTTTCACCGCAAGTCTTTCATAGGATGTTGAAGCTCCCAGAGCCGACACTTACCTTCAAAGGAGAAGAATGCAGATATTTATTGAAGAGAAATAACAATGGCCTTGACCTCTTTCCTGAATATTTGGAGAATCCCATGTCTATTCCAGAAGATGTAACCAGGATTCAGGTCGACTCTTTTAAAAACCCCTTTCAGGAAATCGCTTGGTTGTTTACCAGGTTGGCATGCCAGGAAAGCAATGCTACCATTTCTCACATGATTATTTATATTTTATATTTTACAATAAAAGAACAATCCATCCTTGACTAAGGACAATTTATTTCTATTGAAATCTCGTCCTATTTAACACACTACAAAAAGGATACAAATTCTTTATGGCATCATATCTGATATTCGTTATAGTGCATTGTTGTCAATTCCCAAAATTGACCATAAGTAAGAGAGTGAATTGTGAAACATATTTAGTTACCTTCTGGTATCAAGTATTATGGAGACATAAGACCCCTTTATATTTTTATGAAGTCTGTAATGATTTTGTTTCAGTCTCCAAGAGGTTGTTGTTGGGAGAGAATACTTCAAGGATATCTGACCAGGCTAACAAATTTCTAGAGAAAAGAGGAACGATAGAACAAATGGAGAATCACATTGTCATAAGAATATTCTATTCCAAAGTAAATCCTTCTTTTCTCCCGTATCATGTATTTGATAAATTATTCATTATAGAGGTGGCAAGGCAATACAATTTATGGCTGCATTTTTTCCACGAAAAAAGGAACAAACAATTCATCCCCTTTCCATGAAAGATTGGAGATTTCATTTTCAGAAACATAAATAAAATTGATGAGTTTTCAAATCACTTCAACAGTGTAAATCTAAATTATGATGAAAGAATAAAGGGGTTATCAACTAGAATTTTTTATAGCATACTTGAATATAATGAAGAATAAATAAACAATTGGATAGTGGATTATTCCGTGAAAAATCGAGATTTTGAGGAAGCAATACATGGTATATCTCTTGACTTAAGAGACTTGCAAGGTGAGTTATTCAACATTAAAATACAACATTAAATAAACGTCGCACCAATGAAAATTTATATTGAAGATTGGTTCAACAAGACAACAAAAAAATTAACCAACGAAGGGCAAGAAACAGTTGAGATGATTCCTGTAACCGTCAATGAAGACAATAAAAGGAAAACAACAAGAAAGTGAAGACACAAGATACCATCATAGTAAGTTTATGTTGATCACATCTTGTTTTCTTTATCAAATTTTCATCCAATTACTCCGCTTCTTTGACTAGAAAGGTTTAACCGAAATATGATAAATTCGCCTCGTTTTCTTTCCAGGTCTTGCTACTCTGCATCACCCACCATTCTCCTTATACAACTTACTTATTGTTCATATTTTCTTTATGGTATGTGGGAGCCCCAATCCCAGTCTTAAGGACAAACACATTTAAATTCCAAAGCTTTGTAACAGACTGTATATTTTTTAGAAATCCCAAGAGAACTATTTTGGGATCAGTTTTGACTGTACTTTATCACTATGAGTTTTGAGTATAAAGTATTTGAGATTGATCTATCATTATATTTATTTGAGCTCCCCCTGTTTTACTCTATTAAAGTTCTCTTATGCATGCAAACCATATTCTTTTATTTTATGTTATCATAAATATTTTGTTTAACTATGATGGATGTGAGGAAAATTTGTCTATCTCTTTTAAATGTATGAAGTGTGCAATTCCTCACCGTTTCTCAAGAAATGTCTAAAAAAGAAAAGAAAACATTTTCTTTGTTGTTACTTTTTCTTGCAATATTTATATTTCTTTGATTATCACGACGAACTTCTACAAAGTCCCATATTCTAAAAATCTAGAGTCCCAATAAAACCTTTAAACAAAGAGGAGTACCACCTCTATAAAAACACAGGGGGATTTGTATCCCCGTGAGGTTGGCGTTTCGTTCCTAATGGATTCAAGTGTCAAAAACCGGTAGGTTTTCAAAAAAATTCTCCCTCGGTGCCTGTCTCATGAGTTGGCTCATTTTGAACCATGTACTTTGAGGATCCTTGGGTATTACCTTTACTGTGTGAATCTGTTGAAGGTCGTGTGCATGCCATGATGGCTATGCATTTGTTTGTAGTTGAGATAAAATATCAAGAAATACAACAAGAAATTGTATACTCTGATCCTTCCTCTTCATGAACGAAAGAAGAGGATTAGTTTCCAAATCCCATTTGGGCTTAGAATTCTTCAGCTTCCCTCGATTGCCTTGACACTGTATTTCCCTCTAATGAAGATATTATCGAGGCAATGAAAGGGTAAGAATACCATGGGAGGATCTACAAAATCAATCATATTTCCTTCCAAAAATTAGTCGAGTTGAAAGCAGAGAGTTCCGATCAATTCTGAGTGGAGGTGTCGATCGACTTGTGAACCATTTGGAAAATCATGGTGTTTATGCCCAAGGGAACATGTCCAATATATCAAAGACTATTCCAATTAACATCTCTTGACACTTAGTGTCGAAGAAAATGTTTTTATCGGTACAAATTGTTTTTCTGAATATATCCACACGTATACCTATTTATTCAAAGAGTTTCACGATGTTTTTTCTTGGTCCTACGAAGAAATACTAGGCATTTACCCCCACATTTTCGAACATGAGATTCATATTTATGAGAACACTAAGCCTATTTAGCAAAATTTATGACCTATAAACACAGGAAGGAAACAACTATAAAGGTTGAGGCAGAAAATATGCTTATCGTAGGTTTCATTTACCTAGTTCCTCTTACTAAATGGGTGTCAAATTATGTTTCTATAGATAAGAAGAAGGGAACCATACACATTTATATGTATTTTTCACGTTCTGAACAAAACTTTTCCAAAAGATAACTTCTCCACACCTTTCATTGACCAGATTATTGACGAGTGTGCGAGAAGTGAAATATTTTCCTTTATGGATGGATTTTCTAGGTACAATCAGATTCAGATCCGACGTGAGGATCAACATAAGAATGTGTTCATATGTCCTTGGGGGACTTTTGCATATAAAAAAATGCCTTTTTTCCTAAAAAATGTTGGAGATATGTTTCAGTGGGCCATATTGTTCACTTTCCACGATTTAAAGCATATTTTTCAGGCACACCTGGATGATCTCAATTCTTGCTCTCACAAGAGGGTGTATCATCTAGCACGTCTTAGGATTATCTTTGAAAGATGTTGGTATAACTACATTCGGTTGAATCCGAAAAAAATGCATCTTTTGTGTCATTTCGGGGTGTGTGTTAGGATTCATCATCTCCAACAAAGGGATCATGGTTGATCCTTTGAAGGTGGAGGAAATAGTTTAGTTGCCTCTTCGACGTAACATTTGTTGGTTACAAATTCTTGAAGGAAAGGCTAATTTCCTTCGACATTTTGTAGCAAATTATGTCGATATCACCAAGGGATTTATGTGCTTTTTGAAAAAAGGGGTCCCTTTCATTTCGAATGAGTTTGTGCAATGATCCTTCAATGCACTTAAGAACTCGCTTATGTATGCCCCTCTGCTCAGTCCTCTAGACCATTTAAGGGATTTCTTGTTATATATTGCGATAACATAATCTATAGGTTACATGGTATTGGCTAAGGAAGATGACAACATACATAATGATGTTGGAGTTCCCTCGGGAAGATGAGGAAACCATTTTTACATACTCATTTTTAGACGCATCTGTTCCTTATCACTTCGGGCAATCCTTGGTATTGGGATATCCTAATATATCTCCAGACTCTAAAGTTTTTTTCGCATTATTATTGAGATGATTGATGTCGAATTCACCATTAGGTGAAGAACTACCTCATCATTGGTTGCACTTTGTATCGTCATGGGGTCAATTCAATTATTCGTTGCTGCTTGAATCATGAAGAGGAAGAGTCTGTGCTTAATGATTGCCACGATGGAGCACGTGGTGATCATCTATCTAGGTTGGATACAACCCAAAAAATTCTACGTGCTAGGTACTTTTGGCCGACGATCTTTAAAGATTATGTTGAGACGGTCAAGAGATGCCATCCTTGTTAGATATTTTCTCAGAAGATGCATGTGCATCCTTCTCCATTGTTTCCAATCATCACTGTTGATCCCTTCACAAAGTAGGGGATTGATTTCATGACATGCCACCTACCTTTGGATAGGGGGCATCGTTATATCATCGTGGTCGTGAACTACTTTATAAAGTGGTTGGAGGCCATGCCTACTTTTGCAAATGACGGTGAGACAACAAATTTGTTTCTATTCAATCAGGTTATCACTAGGTTTAAATTTCCAAGAGAGATTATCACCAACCATGGAAGTCAGTTTTAGAACCGAATGATGTTGGAACTAATATCTAAATTGGGTTTTAAGTAGGAGCACTCATATCCATTTTATCTGCAAGAAAATGGTCGAGTGGAGGCCATCAATAAGTCTCTCAAAACCATACTTCAATGAGCTGCCAATATGAGTAAATCGAATTGGAATTTGTTGCTTTATCCACTCTTATGGGCATATTGGACCTCGATTAAGATTGCCACAAGATTCTTGTAATGATCAAAATACCTAAAATTATCATAACAAAATATAAGTACACACCATGTACAAAATGTGAGAGTGGAGCACAAATCCAAGATAGATAAGTGATCTGAAAATCCTTAGACACCACTTATTTGTTTACCATATATACATGCAACATCTAACTTGATTTGCAACATCTAACTTGATTTAGAATTAATTTACTGATCGTATTGAGATGATTTGCGGAAAAATGATGATGTGCTCTTTATCCAAAAACTCATAAAATGATGATTAAATTGCAGAATGATGAGATGACACAACATAAAATAAAAGAACTCAAATTACATATATGGATGACATATATCACTTCATCTTGAAAGTCCCCTTAGATAGCATAATTGTTCTCCATTATCTTAAATTACCTTATTACATTACAATATGGGTTCAAAAAAATCCAAATCAATGGAGTCTCTTTAATTCCATTACTCAAAACAAGAAAATAAGTTCACCATATAAATCCTTGCGAAATTATGAGAAATTTGACTAAAAAGTCGACCAAATTTCGAATTGGCTCAATTTCATCTTCTTCGACACACAAAACAATGTGCTAAAAGCTCATTGATGAAAATTTGGATTAATACTTTTATAAATGACCTATGATCATAAAATATACCTCAAATTCATGATCCTTCCGAAAAATTGTGAAAAATGAGTATAAATTTTCCTAGGTGCTATTAATATACCTCATGACACGCTTTATGAGACACACCATATTTGGCCTCCTCTTTTGCATGCAAATCGAGACAATATGTACTACCTTGGGATCCATACCCTGCATTGGGATTCATTCCATCTCGATATATTTTCCCACCTTGGAACGTTTGCAGTTCTTGGGATCTGCTCCCATATATAGGCCGCGGGCCCTCCAACCTCCATCTGCACTTTTGGAAACTTAAATATATTTTTAGAGGAATCCTGTAACAAACGAAACTTGTTGGCATATTGGATAGTCCATTGGCTAAATTTGGAGGAGGTATAGGGTTCCATTCCCCATGATCCTCTCCTTGTTGACATATTCGTTGGTTTGTTTTAATATATGGTTACAACCATATGTTATATGGTTACAATGGTATGAAGTTCGTTAGCACCGCGAGAAATTTAATACATGGTCATATTACAATGTTTACAACCAGGGGCTATGGGTCGAGGGCTTAGGACCTCGACCCTTATGTCTCCATTTAAACCTTTGTACAAACTTAAATAATTTTAGCCACATATATGGTTAAGTAAAATTATGGTGGTGTGATGGTAGAAGGAGATTTAGTAAGGTTATGGGAGGTTGTAACATCTAGTTCCACTGATCACATTTCATACGACTGATTTATTCTTTTAGGATACATGCGAGCAAGTGATCTGGTTAAAATATGATACTTTATGATTAGCTTCTTGAGTTTATGAGTTAAAAATGATATCGTTATTGAGTATTGAAATCTTGATATGTTAAATTATATTGATGTATAACATTGACATGTATTATGATGAGGTTTCCTGAGTGTGTAGGAGACATGACATAATGAGGGTGTCGATGGAATCGACATAACCCCTTGGACTCCGGATTGAGTTAGGGAGTGGACTATTGAATTTGTTTATGAGTACTTGATTTTATTACGCCTATATTATGATGATGATTTCAGTTATGGATTTCATGTATAAGATTATTAACATAATTTTGTCAGTGGATGCAGGTATGACGATGCTTGCTAATCTGACTCACATATGGAGTAAAGGGGTCATACACATATATCATATAGATGAGGGAGAGGTGTGGAAATGCCCCTGTCGCATCCTATTAGCACTCTTGCCGTGACTTGAACTGAAGGTTAAAGACTACCTTGTTCCTGAGAGGTTCACGATGTCATGAGGAAAGACCGAGACAATCACTCACAAGGATTTATGAGGGGCGTGCAATAAGGCAAATTCCTTATTCCTCAGTAATCCCTTAGTCTCACACAAGGTCGACAAGTGGAGTATTGACTCCAAGCGTAAGACAACTTCCAAACTAAGTCAAATGACAAGTGACACCCTTGGAGCACATAGATGTGTCTTGAAGGGCATGTTGCATGAATAAATTAATAAGAGAATAAAATATCTAGAAGACCATAGAAAATAAAACAAATACTTAGAATTGATTAGAAGATAAAATAAATTATACTAAGTTATAAACTGGAAACATAATAAAATCAAAGTCTAAAATGGTTAGGTCTAAATGAATTTATATTAAAAGGGCATAAGGACAATTTTAGACTAAATAAAACTGTTATAGGAAGAATAAAATATTATGACATGTGCACAATGTGTGCATGAAATTAATAAAAAGATTTTTAATTAAAATAATTTATTTCATGAGAGAACGGGTTTGTCAACATAGAGTTAAAATCGTAAGTCAAACTAGACTCTAAATCCTAACTAAGAGAAGATTTCTAATCAAACTCCAAATGTAAATTATTTAGGAGACATATTAAAGGATAAATTGGGGAACTAAGGGACAAATATGAGAAAATCTGAGAACTAATTGTGGATGTGAGGGAAAATGCATAATTATTTTTATTAAAAATAAGTAAACATGTGCAACTTGCAAAAATGTGATATGTGTTGAGGGTGAATACTATCTAATTAAATTATTAAAAATTATTTAATTATGCATGAATTGACAAATGTCAAGACATAAGAAGGAAGAATAAGGAGGAAGAGACCATGACTAAAATGTTGTCAAAATTTTTCTTGTGATTAGTTTACTTGTGTGAGTTGGGCTACAAGCTTTGCAAAGAGGTGGAAGCCTCTCCTTGTGAGGAAAAGCTTGAGGTGAATCTGAATTTCTGTGTGTGACCCCTTTGCAGCTTGGAGACTAAGGAGGAAGAAGAGTACTCCTAGCATTGGCTGGGAGGTACCGGTGAAATTGTTCGATTATCAAGCAAATGACATTGAATAACATCCTCAATTATCAAAATAGAATTAATTTCTATTTAACATTTAGTTATTTAAATAGAATTTCTTTGTACAAAATTCAATATTCAATGCTATTCATAAATTGATTCCATGTACGTAATTGCGCACAAAACACTTGTGATTAGTCGATAATAAAATAACTCTGCAAATTATAATATTCGTTTAATTGTTGACAGATTTATATATATTCCATTATTCATTATAATTTTTTAAGTTAGTTCCACTGTAAGTCAAATTATGTTTGCCCTCTTTCACTTTTTACTCGAATGTGAATGACCGTAAATATCTAACGAGTTTGGAAGGAAATCTATTAAATCCATATTATCATGGATGCTCCTGAAGATTAAAATCATGATGTATACTACCCGTGTAATCCAAGTATTCTGCACTGATTTCTTATTATATTCCGTTCTTTACTCCGTTTACTTGTTAAATCGCGTAATAAATTCACAAGCATTATCGTAAAACAAAGAATTCTCTTAACCAACAGTAATACGTTTCACCATCACTTGTTCGGGTGGTTATATTATCCAATTGCATTGTTGATTTATTCAGTTGCATGGCAACTCAAATGTGTTCGCATGCATTATTGTTTTCTTTAGTTGCGTGGTAACACATGCATGTTAGCATGCATTGTTGGTTTATTCATCCCAATCCAAAAATTCATGCATGGCATAAAAAAAACCTCTCTCCTTCACAACCCCTGATAAACATTGAGCCACAACTCAATTTCCATTACCTTATGCTTATTGCTTATTGGAGTGTTAATATCCTGTGATTAATTTTGTTCTGTGAGAAAGTCAAGGTTTCCACTGGTGGAGGGAATAGGAGAAGAAGTCTGTCCAACAATTTCATTGGTAAAGTATACTAAGATATACGTACCCTATTGAATTTGAACTTGTAACCTCTTAGGAGAAAACACGTGTTCTTAACCATTAGACCCACTCAAGTGCACTCTATTTTTAGAGACTTAAGTTCAACTCAAACTCTAAAAATATCAACTGAATATCAAAGGGGACCATGTTCGATCTACCTTCTCGCCTTCCAGGGTGACATGTGATTTATTTTAGGATGATTTAGGAGAAGTCCATCCTTGCAGTGGTGACACGTGTCACCCTTTTGATCCCCTTTGACTTTGACTTTGACCTGGTTAACTTGAACTTTGACCATCCATAACTTTTGCATACAAGATCTGTTTGACTTTCTGTTTGCACCATTGGAAAGATGATGATGAGCTATACGCAATGATGTCATTTTCTTGATTATTTGGGATAGTCTAATTTTGAGATTTTATGGATCCCCTAGGACTTTTGTGAGCATTCTGGATCCTCTTGGAACTCTGTGAGCGATCCTTAGATCCTCTTGGATCACACCTCCCACTAAAGAACTTTTGGACCTCCAAAATAATAGATATTTAACAACTTAGTGATGATAACTCTAACACACTCTTCCATCTTACTGAAATGTTCATATCGAGTAACTTAGTGATGAAGCTTCTTCACTCTTCCATCTTGTTGAATATTATGGAACTTAGTCTTCATCTTGGATCTCTGATCCTAGGTATTAGATCAGTGTAATTCTTTTTTCTACTCTGGTACATGGCTTTGACCTTGGCCTCTGGTATTGTCACTAATAGCTCTGGTTTTGGCTCATAGATTCCTTGAAAAAAAAAAGTCTTGTTCATTGAATCTCTACAATATCCATATCTTATATTTCAACATCCATTCCCATCTCCCATTGTTGAAGATAGTCTATCTCGGTGATCCAAATCTCGGGGGCTGAGATCTGGATGTCTTGAATGCCAAGAGAAGAGGAGCTTAGACATGCAAATCTTGCATGAAAAGAAGCATGGACAAAAACATGTAAATGAAGTACTCGGGAGGTGAGGCTCAAAGAGGAACCTCATCTCACCTCTAAAACTAATTACTCGTAAATCACTCAAAGCTAATTAATCTCACAATGAACAATAGAAAATATGAGAGAAACAAAAAATGAGTAACTTGATATTATGAGAAGGCTTGCTAAGCCTTTATATAGCATTACAAAATGGTCCATTGGACAAAGTAAAAAAGATCTCATTAAATGAGTCTCTATTATTAGTATAATAGATCTAACTACCCAACTAACTAAGTAATGGAAAATAAAACCCAATACAATAATGGAAAGAACTTATTAAATGAGTTATTATTATTATAATAATATATCTAACTACCCAACTAACTAAGTAGTGGAAAATAAAACTCAATACAATAATGGAGAGGTGGGACTCTCTTTGACCCATATGGGCAACCTGTTAGCCCAATTAATTAATGAGGAGGTGGGCATCTCCTTGATCCACATGGACAATCTATTAGCTTTATAGATTTATGACTTTTGCATTCTAATTTAGACCATATACCCCCTAAAATTTGGATCATTCCTCCTCCCTTAGAAAATGATGATCCCCATCATTTCACCCATGCTAAAAAAAGAAACTCCATTATCGTATCATTATGATTACAAAGTGAAAATACCCAATGAAGAGAATGGTTTTGTGTGGTTGACCCATAACTGTGGGTTTGTGGTTGACCCATAACCTAGTTGACAATGACATTGTACATGGGTAGAAAAATAAAGAAATTTTAATAAAATCCCAAAATTTAAAAAATAATATGGAAAAATCGTGACTTTGGGGGATGTGAACATCCTTCTACAATTATATTCATAACTTCTTCTACAGACGATGAAATCCAATTCCATCAAAGACCCATTTGAGCTAATGAAGAGATATTTCCATCGATATATGGAACTTGTTCCGAGGTGGTCCATGGAGTGAGAAAGACCAAGCCAAATTTGAAGGGCGCGCAACCACGCTGGTTACAGACATGTGCTTCTTCAAACAAAGATATCTCATAAACAAGACAACAAAATGAAATTCCGTGAAATACCCATTTTAGATATTGAAGAGATATTTCCAGCCATATGTTGAGCTCCTTTTTTAGTTTTCTGAACAGGGAGAAAAAGACCTTTGAATATGGTGGTACACGTGACCTCCTTGGGTCAAATACATGTTGACATTCAATCGATGATATCTCTAAAACCAGGAAGCCAAATGAGATTCTGAGAAATACCCATTTGATATATTGAAGATATATTTCCATACATATATGAAACTCCTTCTGTAGTTACCTGAGAAGGGAGAAAAGTATCTTTGAATATGGTGGTACGCACAACCTCCTTGGGCCAAATACATGTTGATATTCAATCGATTATATCTCTCAAACTAGGAAGCCAAATAGATTCCGTGAAATACCCATTTGAGATATTGAAGAGATATTTCCATCAATGCATGGAACTCCTTTTGTAGTTTCCTGATCAAATAGAAAAATACCATTGAAGATGGTGGTACGCGCGACCTCCTTGGGTCAAATACATGCCGAGATTCAATTGATGATATCTCTCAAACCAGAACGCCAAATGAGATTCCGCGAAATACCCATTTGAGATATTGAAGAGATAATTTCGATGAGATATGGTAGAGTCTCTAAAATGTTTTGTAGAGGTTTAAACACCTCTTTGAAGTTGTCTTAGTGTAGAGGGCCACAAAGGATGCCAAGGATTTGTAGAGCAACATGGGTTCTTGTAGAGGTTGTGGAACCTCCATGGGTAGCATGGACACCCTAAAAATTTGTTGAAAATTTTGTAGACCAATGGATGTAGTGGATCCATGTATGGATGTAGTGAATCCATGTATTGTTCTCCTTGTACTGGTAAACAAAGATCCGAGGGTAAAAAACAAACCATGTAGTTTCTGTGGACCAACTGTGATGCTTACTTTGTATAGACCAACAAATGGATTCCAATAATACCAAAAGGAGGTTGGTTTTTTCTGCAAATGTTTGAACCCACAACATGCTTCAAACCCTTGTTTCGATGGAGAGTGTACCTTTTCTAATACCACTGATTCATATCTCGGGGGCTGAGATCTGGATGGCTTGAATGCCGAGAGAGAAGGAGCTTAGACGTGCCAATATTGCATGAAAAGAAGCATGGACAAAAAAATGTAAATGTAGTACTTGGGAGGCTCCTCACCTCTAAAACTCATTACTAGTAAATCACTCAGAGCTAATTAATTTGATAATGAACAATAGAAAATATGAGAGAAACAAAAAATGAGTAACTTGATATTATGAGAAGGTTTTCGAAGCCTTTATATAGAATTACAAAATGGTCCATTGGACAAAGTCAAAAAGAGTTCATTAAATGAGTCTCTGTTATTAGTATAATAGATCTAACTAAGTAGTGGAAAATAAAACTTGATACAATAATAGAAAGAGCTCATTAAACGAGTCTCTATTATTATTATAATAGATCTAACTACCCAGCTAACTAAGTAGTGGAAAATAAAACCCAATACAATAATGGAGAGGTGGGATGTCTTTGACCCATATGGGAAACCTATTAGCCCAACTAATTAATGAGGAGGTGGGCATCTCCTTGATCCACATGGACAATCTATTAGCTTTATATATTTATGACTTTTGCATATGAATTTAGACCATATACCCCCTAAAATTCGGATCACTCATCCAATATAAAACCAATTTGAATGTTGATCCATGCCTTTCCATTTTGGACTCATTGTTCATGTACCGTTGATGTATTTGTAGGAGTCTCTGAATGAATTCCTTGTCCATTACTGTCCTACCTTGAAAACAACTTGATTTGTATTGTTATCATATGTACTTGTCTTGCTTCTGTTCATGGTATACATCCACATGAACATGACATAGTATTTTAAAGATTCTTATAGCATGCATCTTTCTGCCTCTTATTTTTGAAGAGGATTATTTCTCCTTTACCAGTTCTAGAAAGTTTTGCATTACTTTGATGCCCTTTCTGCTTCTGATCTACATGTTCCAACTGCCTGCATCCTTCTGTTCCTTCACTTTCGGTTCTTTAGAATCAAGAATTTTGACTTAGACAATTCGATCCATATGTATCCCTTTAGCTGATTATGAGACAATACAATTATCTATACTATTGTCTAAAGGCTTAGAAATCTTTATAACGAGATTCCTCTCACTCTAAAACAAAGTGGATATATAGAAATCTCTTTTAACGAGATTCATCTCACTTCAATAATATGTAAGGTGGTTATCCAGAAATATCTTTAACAAGATTCCTCTCACTCTTTACAACATATAAGGTGGCAATATATAAACTCTCTTACAAAATCCCTCTCACTCTGATCAACATATAAGGCGGCAATATAGAAATTTTACAGAGTCCCTCTCTTATAATTTACAATGAGTGGCTTACAAGCCTTCTAATAGACTTTAGGAGATGTACACATATGGATAATACATGTATGAATATACATATTTACAGTGAAAGTTTTAGATTGTTTACTTGTGGACTCATTCTTCCCATTGTACTGGGAGGAGTCTCACAACTTCCGACCTCTGAAAATTCCTATGATGCCGATGTTGAATCTAACATTGAATCTGATGCTAAATCCAAGAAACCATTACACCAAACTATATGTCTTCCCTGCAACCTATATAACCTCTCTTTGCAAACACCAAGAACTATTGTTGTGTCTGGAGAAACTTCCCTTGAATACACAAGTACCTGACCATTCTAGAATGCGACTACATAGCCTTCATCTTCAAACATCACAACTGAGAGTAGGTTTACCTTTAACTCAAGAACATATAAGATATGTTCCATTCCCATAAATCCTCCCAACTCAAGCTGGAATCTTACATATTCATACCCTCTTATTGCTTGTCTTGTGTTAGTTCCATATCCTACATAACAATTTGTGTCAGACTCTGAGAAAGTTAGAAATACTGATATGATCTCAGTCATGTGGCAAGATGAGCCACTGTCCACAAATCATTCTTCGATGTCTTCATATATCACTTTTTCAAGACCAACCATTAGGAAGTATTCTTTCTCAAATATTTCAATAAGAACATTGACTTCATTTGGAGCTGCTACTTGTCTTTTTGCAAGTGTCTTTACATCTTTTCTATTCTGCTTTGGACATAGGTGCAACAAGGCACATACATTATCCAAAAAGTGGTTTTTTAAGAGGAAGACTCAACAATATTTTGGTAAAGTATGTAAGTGGAAAGGCCAATGTTTTGTATGCATAGGTAAGGCATTTTTGGACTATAACATTGGGTTGACAATTTAAGTTGAAGTTGTGGATTTCAATATATATTGTTGCAATTATTTTAACCCCAAAATAGGGATCTAGAAAACAAAATAGTATAGAGGTACATGGAGGAATAAAAACAATGAGTAGTGAGTTCAAAGTATCATATTGAAAAAGGAACCAAAGGAGCAACCAAAAAAACTAACAACAAAACCTATGATAAAACTTTCAAAAAGAAAAAAACTCCACAAGGTATGACTTGCAAAGGTTTACACTTCCATTTTAATCAAATTTTTACTTCATTGCATCTAATATCTTAAAGTACATTAGTATACTTATAAATACCAAAGGATGCATTGTGTATTGAAAAATATTTTCCTTTTAAAAATACAACATTTTTCACCAATGTGTTGAAAGAGGATCCCTAAAAAACAATGGAATTTTCATTCTATAAAAATGAGTTAAACAAAACCCTGCTCCATTATTGTGTCAAAATTTAGATGGGAGACTTGTACAAGATACATTTACCAAGTGACATATTGGAATGGATATATGTTTTGAAGAGCAGAATTCATAAGGGGTTATCATCGGTCACATACAAATCTGCAAAGGATAAACTTAAGGTAGGTAACTTCATTCTCTTCATCTCAACACATTTTCCCTCGACAAATTCACAAATTCCCTAAAATTTGGATTTATTCATGTCATGTTTATAATTCATTTCAACAAAATAGAAGGGGTTAAGACTCACTTTTAATGTTGCAAACCCTATCTTTGTTGTTGCTTCCCTCTATCTTTTTGTTGTTGCAAACCCTAGAAATAGGTATTAATTTATTTACACTTTCATTGCTAACATTGTATACTAACAAGATCAAAATATTTGGGAAAGAAAACTCTTGGTTCAGACATGCCTGCAAATCTTAGTTTCTAGTCTAAGTTCAATGGATGATGGAATTGGGAGGGGGAAAAAACCCCTCTAGAGGATGATTTTCTGGTTTTCCAATCGATGGTAGTTTCTCCAGTAAAAAATTCCAAGCCCCAATCTTCCAAGTTTGTCTAAAAATAGGATGAGATGCCCAAATTTTCACTTCCTCCCTTCTCAGCTGGGAAGAAAGTGATTTCTCTTATTGATCATGGTCTGATCGATAAGTTCACAAGTATTTGGCATCCCTAAATATGGTTTCAATATGGCTAGAGAAAAATTGGTAGCCTCTAATTCGAGGTTCCTTGAATCATTTCTTCTTTGGGAGGGTTTTTTTTTTCTTTCTCTTTGAGTTCAAGGAATACAATGATCTGATTTTTATAAGTGGCCCATATTTCTTAGGGGAAAGAGGGATATATCTCAACAAATGGACCCCTAATTTCAATCCTAAAAATTATGTCTGATCGATTGTTCCAATATGGGTTCGACTTTCTCATCTCCCTCTCCATTCTTGGAGTGATTATGCTCTTCAATGTATAGGAAATTCTATTGGAAGGTACATTGATTGGGTTAAGCCAAAGGAAAATATGTTATCTTGTGCAAGGATCTGTGTGGAATTAGATCTTGATAAAGGTATTATTGAAGTAGTGGTTATTTATTTGGACAACTCGTAGCATGTGCAATATATTGATTAGAAACAACTTCCATTTAATTTCAAAAAATTTCACGAATATGGGAAGTTTTCCAAAAATTGAAAGAAGGCAGACACACCCTCCCATAATGAATAAGTAAGAGTAGTGGAAAGCAGTGTGAAGAAATTTTGTTTCTAGAGGTAGTATGGTTCAACACCCTTTTGGATATTTTGTGGGTCCCTCTCATGGTAGATCTCAGTCTTTGATTAAAAACCATGGAAACCCTTCACTGGTTGCAAACCCCTCAACAAAAAAATAGCTTTGAAAGTTTATCCAATCTTGGGGATAGTAGTGAAGAATCCACCCTATTCATGCTTGGTGATCATTCGCTTATTTAGGAGCCTCCTTCAATCCAAATAACCCTTACGCCCCCCTTAACTAGAGTCAAAATGTCAACGAACCAATGTGAGGATAAAAGGGTCCTATTCATTAGTCCAATAAAATAAATTGTGTCACTATCTGAACCAAGGATGGAAGAAACAAATTTATTATAAGACATAAAAGTGGAATTTTCAGAGGCCAAATACCACTCAGAAAGAAAGATCATTGGAGATGAGGAACACGATGACATATCTTCAGAAGAAAAACTTCCTAGAAGATATGGGTGAAAGGAAGCTCGAATAGTTCGAGAAGAACAAGCCAATAAATATATTTTGTTGGGATTGCAACAAATAATCCCTAAAATGATAGGGGGATCCAAGACACCTAAAAATTATAGGGGAAATGTAATGTCCAAAGGGGGTTCTCATCCAAACCCTTCTAAATGATGATTCTTGTATCCTAGAATTGTAGGGGTTTAGGCATCCAACCCAAGATCTCTTTTGTAAAAGATATCAGCTGTTTTGAAAATCCTCATGTTCTTCTAATCCAAATGACCAAAATGAATGCAAAATAAGCTATCAAGCTAGGGAAAATATTTTGGTGCATTAGCAATTATATTGTCTAAGATTCAAGAGGGGCCTCCGATGGCCTATGTACCCTTTGGAACAACACTAAGGTATGTATGGATTTTTCTTTCAAAACTCAGCATTGGATTCTCACCAAGTTCAGATCTAGGAAAAACAATAAGGCTTTTGTGGTTATCAATGTCTATATTCTCGTCAACCCAGTAGAGAAATCCCCTTGCTGGAGATCCATATCCAATTTAAAAGACACAAAATTCTCTATTGACTACATTGTGGCTGGTGACTTCAATGTCATTAGAAACAGTGCAGAAAAGCGAGGGGGGATTTTTGGCCAAGACCCCTTTCGTGTGAAAATGGAAGAACTGATTGAAGACTAGGACATGATTGATGTCATTCCATAGAGAGGGAAGTATACATTGTCCAATATGCATACTTGGTTGGGCCATATTTATTATCGCCTTGATTACTTCATTGTTCATAGAAATTTCCTTTTCCAAAACTCTACTCTCAAATCCTTTATTCTCCCTTCTCTTATTTATGACCATAAACTGACTTCTCTTCACATCCAAGACCTACGTGATTATAGTCCTATTCCCTTTCGTTTCAATTCCTTATGGATTAACTATCAAGAGGTAAATGATTTGGTTGAAGCCACTTTGAATACCTGGATATTTGGCACACCTATCTGTATTTGGGAGAAAAAAACTCATTTTGGTTAAACAAGTGCTTAAGCTATGAGCCAAAACTTCCTTCAATTTGTTGGCCAAGTAAAAAATAGAAATAAAATGCAAATTAGAAAAATTTCAAAAATATATTGAGAACGGAGAAATCAATCTCCAACTACAAAAAAGAGAAATCGAACTACAAACTCAATATCAAAGAGCTATGAGAAACGAGGAAGAGACATGGTGATTAAAGGAGTGAAGTGTTTGGCTCAATGCCAGTGACAAAAAATCCAAGTTATTTCACAATCAAGCTAAGGTACGTAAATATAGGAACAATGTCGCTAGCATCACTCTGGAATATAGAACCAAAGTGATCGATTTTGAAGGCATCAAAGGAGATTCCAAGGTGCATTTTTCTAATTTGTATTCTCAATATGAAGAGACATACCCATATAATGTGGATTCCTTGCTTGATCACATTCCCTCTATTGTCACAAGTGAAGATAATTCCTACCTTACTCAACCCATATCTGAATCTAAATTTTGTTCTACAATATGGAGTTTAGAGATAGATAAATCTTCTCGGCTTGATGGTTTTTCCATATTATTTTTATCAACATTTTTGGGAGCTAATCAAATATGATATTAAACCCATGCTTCTATATTCCCACCAATCTTTAAGAATAGGAGGAAATACTAACTCATCCTTTTTGGATTTGATCCCCAAGGAAGTGTTGTAACCACAACAAATCCCCCTTTCAATTTTCTTTTATAAGCGAAAGGAAAGCCCCCCCTACTAAAATTTGAACTCTAATGCCTAATCCTCTACTACTATGAGCCTAATGATTATTCTTTACCTACCTTGAGAGAGTTGAGGGTTTGAATATTTATTGATGATTGTCTTTGATGGAATTTTGTTAATCCTTTTGATATTGTACTTTCAAATGGCCTTCATAATGATTTTGGACTTATTATACTTTGTTGATATTTGTATAATGAAATGGAAAAATTATCTTTGGGACCTTTTGAAAATTTCTAAGTATTTGATGATGATATATGACTACAAAGTTTGATGTTCTATTTCATGCCTTGAATGAGTTTGCTTTTGAGGACTTCCTGAATGGATTACTTAAATAGAGAAAATATATCCATTCTAAATCCTCTTGCTTGCATGTTGTGCCTAATGTATTCATATTTATGCTCAAGCTCTTGTATGTTAATCATAGTCTTCAGTTTAAAAATAATAACTAGAATCACAAGATCATTAATTCTTTCTATGAGTTCGAGATTAGATACACACAATTTTCGTGACATTTATTTACAATAGCATATTGTTTATGAAAGGCCGACATCATGGATGATTGTCTTTAAAAAACTTCTTCTTTTTATTTCTTCTTTCTGCAAACAAACCCAACACTTATTCAAAAGTTTTTTGAAGGAAAAGGAAAAGAATGTAATATTTATGACATACTAGCAAGTATCTTCTTCCTTGCATAAGGAATTTTATTCTTTCTATGTGATCTGGATTATTTTAGGAGATATAACAAAGATATAACACATAATTACATAGAGATATCGCAAGGAACATAGTAATACAATAAATCTTAGATTCTATTAAAGACTGTTTGAAATACAAAAGACTGTAAAATGAAAAAGCACACAATATAACTAGAATGGTGGTACCTTATCTATGAGAAGAGATATGTCAACTACGCTCATTCATAAGAAGCTAGTTACAATGAGGCTCCAAAATCATTTTTACATAAATCATAAATGAGAAAGCCCTAAACATCCAAAAACCTAATCCTAGGAGATGAAGCACCAAAAGTCATGTGGGCCCTGATGGGGTAAGTTGGTACATCAACTTCCTGGGGTCATAACTTTTGAATACGATCTCTGTTTTAGGTGCACGGTAGTTCATTGGAAATAAATATCTGAGGAATACACATGTTGCTATCACATTTTGGATAAAATCTAAAGTGTGATTGTGGTATGCCCAAAAAATGTTGTTTAGGGCCTTAAAACGACTCGGAAGTTTAGGATCTGGAAACTAGGAAAAAACTGCCCAAATGAAATTGGTCTTTGAGCCAGTGGAATAGGTGGGTGGCCATCGATATCCACCTATATCATTCCTCTTCCCTTATGAAGAATTGGTCTCAATTGCATCAAGTGCCTACATTTGATGAAGAAAATTTTGTTGAACCTAACTCCTGGTGAGTTACTTGCCCTGATGAAGAAACTTCCCTACTTTGAAGACCCGATAGAGTTTGATAGTCTATTGGCCAATGTCCTTTGTCTTGGTCTCCATGATCCGATCAAATGTAAATTGTTCGATGCAGGAAGGATTGATCTCTATAGGGGCCAACTACTCGGTCGCATCTGAAGTTTCCAGGAGAGGTGGAAAATATGGATGGAGGAGTTCCACATTAAATATTGGGTGCAAGCCAAGGAAATGAGGAATACTTAATTAAAAATCATTCTCACCCAAAACATTGGTGATGGTGTAAGGATCGTATCGGAGTAGGCGCATATTCTGATGGGTTCCTGTGATGTGCTCTTTCTACAAATGCAACCAGACCTTATCTCCCACCTGAAATTTGTGTGGTACCCAAACTTGTTAGTGGCACTTCGTGTACTTGGCATTGGCTTTCTGCACAATATCATGAAATTGTTGTTGGATGTGCTCAAAAAATTTGGCTACTTGATCAACCTCTGCCTGAGCATGGGAGGACTCTTCCTGTGCGGTTGCAATGGGAAGAGCTACGTCAATGGAGAGAAATGGTTGGAACCCCAAGCACACTTGAAAAGGGTTGTGGCCAATAGAGATGTGGAGGGCTCTGTTGTAGCTATGTCGAACATAAGGAATGATTTCATCCCATGTGCATGGATGTTTGGAATTATACATTTGCAGGATATGGACAACATCATGTTGACTACCTTTGTCTGTCCATCAGTCTATGGGTAGAAGGCAGTCGATTTCGTCAACTTAGTGTCCATCATCGACCATAGGCTGGACCAAAAGGTTCTCAAGAACCTACTATCTCGATCAGAGATAATAGTTTGTGGTAGCCCAAAATGAACCCTAACATGTGTGAAGAAGATCTTGGAAGTGGCCTCAGCTGTGATGCTCTTCTTCCAGGGTGCAAAAATTTCCATCTTAGAGAATCTATCAACGACCGCAAAGACACATTCATTCCCATGTTTGGTTGAAGGCAGACCAAACATGTAGTCCATGGATATGGACTCCCAAGGCCTGTCCAAAGTAGGCAAAGGCGTGTATAGCCCATGTTTCTTGATGGCGGGCTTAGCAATGGTGCAATATTTGATGTACTTGCAAACATCTTGTTGAAGCTTCGACCAATAAAAATGCTTATGTAGCACCGCCACTATATTTTCTACACCAAAATGTCTCGATGGTCGATTGTAATGAGCTTCCCAGATCATCTTTGCACGCTCGCTTGAAGGAACGTAGATATGGATAAGATGGCATAATAATCCATCCTTGATATGAAAGTTGGGAACTATTTTTCCTACGCTCAATGTCTGATAGGAAATAGAAAATTCAGAGTCATGATTTATAATTGTGTCCATTCGAATGTCTCATGTCCACAGGCGTTAAGAATTGTGGTTAGCATTTCCACCAGGGTTGACTAAGGAAATCTGCGACATGGTTGGTGCTACCCTTCTTGTACTTGATATTCAAGTGGAATTGTTGCAGGTACGTGGACCACTTATGATGGCGGT
Source organism: Picea engelmannii (assembly GCA_009831015.1). Lineage (NCBI taxonomy): Eukaryota > Viridiplantae > Streptophyta > Pinopsida > Pinales > Pinaceae > Picea > Picea engelmannii. The sequence goes on along the minus strand of ML783037.1, from coordinate 466,807 downwards.
CATTTTTTAACTTTCCTTGTGTATGCATGAATTGCAGAGGCCTATGATCAATGTGTATGATAATTTCCTTCCCCAAAATGTAATGCTTCCACTTTCAACATGTCTTCACAATGGAGTACATCTCTTTATCATAGGTGGGGTATAGTTGAACAACATCAAATAGAGTTTCATTGTGATAGGCTACCAGATTCCCATGTTGAGTGAGTACTACACCGATAGAATAATTTGAAGCATTTGTATCAATATCAAATGGTCGTTACAAGTCTGGAAGAATGAGGACTGGTGTAGAGAAGAGGTGGGATTTCAGATCCTTGAATGATTTCTATTGGGGCACTTAACACACAAACTTGTACTTTGTGCCACCCTTGGTCACCTGGCTTAGGGCCCAAGCGATATGAGAGAACCCCAATACAAACCACCGATAGAAGTTAGCAAGGCCTAAGAAGTTGTGGAGCTCGATCATGGTTTTTGAGGCCGACCAATCACATATGACTTGGATCTTAGCTGGATCCACATGTACACCCTGCTCATCCACGATGTATCCCAAATATTGGATTCTCTTCATGCCGAAGGAACACTTCTCAAAATTGGCATATAACTTGTGTTGTCGCAGGGTGTCGAATACTTGTTGAATATGCTCCAAATGTTCCTCCCAAGTCTTGTTGAATATGAGGATGTCATCCAAATAAAAAACCACAAAGGAGTTTGTGAATGGTCGTAATATATCATACATCATCCGCATGAATATGTTTGGGGCATTAGTCAAGTCAAAGGCATGACCAACCACTCAAAGAGGCCTTCTTTGGACTTGAAGGTTGTCTTCAACAAATCAGTTTGTTCAATCAACACTTGGTGGTAACCTGAATTCATATCAATCTTATTGAATACATTTTCTCCATTGAGTTAAACAAGAATATCTTCAATCTGAGGAATTGGGTACTGGCTCTTGAATGTGATCTTGTTCATGGATCTGTAATTAATACAAAGTCTCCATGTCCCATCCTTTTTCTGTAATAGAAAAATTGGGCTCCCATAAGGTGAGGAGCTTGGTTTGATGTGGCTTTCAGAATCAACTCTTGGATATGGAATTTTATTTCTTCATTCTCCATAACAGAACACCTATATACAGGTTCATTATGTAGAGGAGCACTGATATTTAGATAAATTGAGTGCTTTACCTGACAGTGCATAAGCACCCCAGTAGGCGAGGCAAACATGTCTTTGTACTCCTCGACTATTTCGTCCACCTGTTATTGCTCGGTAGAGAGACCTGGTGTAGAGATTTTGGCGGTTGCAGTGACCTTCCGTTCACCCTCTGATTGAACCATATAGAGGAAAAATCCCTCGGTGTTATAAGCCACCTTTCTGCACTACTTCACAGAGATCAAAGAGACCACAACATTTTGGACTACCTTTGGTACCCTCTAGAGTTGATCTCTCAAAGAAATAATGACACTATGGGGCCTATATTCATAAACAATATGACGCTTCCACATATAGTGTTGTCCTAGAAAAACATCATAAATTTCAAGTGGGGAAAAATCACACAATACCTCATCTTTGAATGGTTTGATGTCATAGTGTAGGCAACATTATTGGCTGACGCGAATGTCATGTCCATGGATGAGCCAACCGATGGTGTATGGTTGAGGATGTTGCGTTGTTTTCAAGTTCAACCTCTTGACAACCTCTGATGAGATCAATTTATTATTGATACCATTTTCAAAAATTAAATGGAGTAGCGTTCCCTTCACTCACATATGTTAGTGGAAAAGACACTCCCCTTCTTCAGGCTCCTCTGGTTCCTCTGGTTGGACTTTTGTGGTAGCAATGGTGACATTGGGTTCCAAATCAATGATTTGTCTTCCCTTTTCTGGTTCTAAATCAGATTCTAAGTCAACATCTGACCCAGGGGATTTCATCTTAGCCATCAATGACTGTTTGGAGCGACATTCATCAGTATTGTGCCAAGGATTTTGTGGAACTCACACCATTTTCCAGTGTCCTTCTTTGAATTCCCATTACCCTTGTTTGTTGGTGGATTGGGATGGTTATCCTAGGGTTGGCCATCCTTTTTATGTCCTTTGGCCTGGGAGTTAGTGCCACCCTTACCATACTTTGGTTGTTGAGGATTTTCATACCCGAACTCCCACTTGTTTTGCTGCTTTAATTTCTGCTCAATTTTGACAACATATCGATAAGTGACTCTCAATGATGAGATGTCTAGAAACTCCATTTTGGTTTGGATGTACCTGTGCAGAGCTCGATGGTATTTTAGGAACATATTTCACTTAGAGTCTTTGATACCTATCTTGGTGCGCAAGCTATGGAAATTATTTGTGAACTTTGGCATCATTTGGCTTCTCTCTTGGCATAGTGTGGTCCATCTCGTGTATTGGTCATCATAACTTCCAACAGGGTAAAATTGTTCCTTGAGGGAATTAACAAAATCCGCCTAAGGGGGTCCTGGCCCAAAAATTACAAACTCATCCTCAGTATGTTTCTCACAGTAAGTCTCCCACCAATCTCTGACACAGTGAAGGGCCTTAAGGAGCATGAAAGTGATCTTTTCACTGTTGGAAAAATTGTGGGCAGAGAAATAACCCTCTAGTAGATTTAACCATTTTACCAAAGTGTCGGCACCTATATGGAATTCAAATAAAGGAATATCAAAGTTAAATTGTACCTTGAATGGTGTCGCACCTCCGAAGTGATTGTTGGTTGAATGTTCCTTCGTTGTTACTGATAGTTGTCGAAGGATCTGAGTGAAATTATCCATCATCTTGTTCCTTTGTCATGAGTGATTCCTTGAGAAATGATTTGAAAGGATCTCATGTCATGCCCTCCATTTTTTATTCCTCCATGGAAGGTAAATTGGGTGTGCGAGAGAATTTTTCCTTGATAGATACAAACTCGAGACCCAACTATCTATACCCCGACCTTGTCGGGGACATGCACTGAGGACGACAAGGAGCAGACTGCTCTGATACCACTGATCCAGATTATTTTAGGAACAATATTAAGGCAGAGATATAACAAAGATATAACACAGAATTACACAGAGATATGGAAAGGAACACAGTAATACAATAAAGATCATATTCTATTAAAGACTGTCTGAAATACAAAACACCGTAAAATGAAAAAGCACACAATCTAGCTACAATGGTGGTAGTTTATCTCTGAGAAGAGATGTGTCGGCTATGCTCATTCACAAGAAGCTAGTTTCAATGAGGCTCGAAAAGCCTTTTTACATAAACCATAAATGAGAAAACCCTAAACATCCAAAAACCTAACCGTAGGAGATGAAGTGCCAAAAGTCATGCAGGCCCTGATGAGGTAAGTTGCTACATCAACTTTTCGGGGTCGTAACTTTTTCATATGATCTCCATTTTAGGCGCATGATAGATCATTGGAAATAACTATCTGAGGAATACACATGATGTTGTCACACTCTAGATAAAGCCTGCATTTTAAATATGACGGGCTAAAAAAATGTTGTTTAGGGCCTCAAAACGACCCCAAAAGTTTAGGACCAGAAAACTAGGAAAAAACTACCAAAATGGAAATTGGTCTTTGAGCCAGTGGAATAGGTGGGTGGCCACTGGTATCCACCTGAAACACTATGGTTACAGGAGAAGGGTTGACAATTCATTTCTTTTACATGATTGCTTCAACTCTAAAATGCATATGGGAAACCCTTAGTCTTCTTCCTTTTGACCAAAATTCCCTCTTGTTGGATCCTAATCATCATTGAATTAAGCATTTAGAGTTAATCCTTGTCTTTCCTGAACCTCAGTCGAATTTTCTTTTATCATCATTGCATTATTTCTATGTTATATTCCAAGGCCTAAAATTTATTCTATTGAATTATGTGGTCGAAACCTTGATCCATGCTTAGAACCTCAATCCTTATCAGGGACATTGATCCTTGATCCTTACCAGGCTCTCCCTCATCAAGAAGTAGATTCACCTTTGCTCATATTTCTCCCTAAGATATGAATCCAACAAGGCTATCATATCTACCCACTCATACTCTCCTCATCAGATTGACAATCTACCTTCCTCATCCTAGTTCCTGAAACTCGAAACCCAACAAGCCAATCAAATTACCTTTCCCGCAGACGTATCCTACAAGCTCATCGAAATGATCTCTATCAAGTTATGTTATTCGGCCTCCACTCTTTTTGAAAGCCCAAGCCCGAAGGCTTATTGAGATTCTCGGGTATGGAACCTTGTCATCTTGTCACCCAATGCTTGCTCTCCACTTGTCGTAACCACATTTTCATCTAATGTGTCCTATCTAACATGTATTACATCGTGAACTTCACCCCATGAGCCTATCAAAATTTTTCTATCGGATGATCTCTATCAGAAAGCTAGTTCACCTGGATAATTTGGACTTTTCGAAACCCAAAAGTCGATATCCTATCGGGTTCTCCCTCTTTGTATTACTCTCTTTAGACAATTTGTGTGCATTCTTGTGTTTTTTGTATCTTGAAGGCTTCTTGGGTTATCAGGCTCCCGTTTATCGAATATATTTTTTCCACATGCTAAGATGGATTCAAGATCCAATTCATTCTACAGGTCACCCTTCATGGCAGTGATGTGGCATTGACGTGTCATGTGACATGCCACTCCTTTTCCTTCTAGCTTCTTGCCACTTGTTTGACCTTGATCCAGGTGCAAAACCCTAACCCAGGTGCAAAACCTTGACCTATCATGGAACTTCGACCCAAATGTGGAAACAAGCCTAACTTTTCCTAACCGAATCTAGGATTTATTTTATATATATGAGTTTTTATTCATTTTATTGTTTTTAAATTTTGTTTTTCATTTTTAATTTAGTTTAATTTAATTTTCATTTCCATTTTTCCCATGATTTTCCAAATCAACACATGGTTTTAAATTCCCACTCCATTATTTTAGGAGTTACTTTTACTGCCGGGAAATTCCCTTTACCTAGGGATCAACTTTGCAAG
>ML783037.1:422514-452318 GCA_009831015.1 Picea engelmannii | reverse complement strand
CTTACTTTGTAAAGCATATTTAACAATTTTCTTATTTAATTATGTGTATATTTAGTTAATAGAAGATGATTGATTGAATATCAATGGAAAAAACTTATTACAACAAGCATCAGAAAATCACATCCCGAGAATAGAACAAAAAAAGTTACTTGAAATTTTAATATATAAGTAATATATTTCAAATTATCTATGGCGTTAAAATATGTGTATTCATTAATGTGTGTCCTATAGAGAAAAAATTTGAAAAAAATCAATAGTATTGTTTACAAGTTGGAGTTATCATCCTAGTTAGTTTCTATGTAGTCACTAGTTGGATGGTTATCGACTCACCTTAACTTCTCCTACAAGGTCGTCTCATCTCCTCCCCACTAGATTTTGGGTCCTCATGGGACTCCACCCTCCATAATTTTTCCTCTATCCCATGAGGAGGAATTGGGCATCCTTCGTTCTTGAAATGGGGAACTAGTCGACGACATAGTTGAATTCATCCTTGTAACTCATTTTGAAGTGGAGTTGCACTATGAGAATGTTGCAATGGATACTTGGGTGGGCCATATAATTACATCTCTCCAAAGGCACAATTTCTAGTTTATATCTACATTTGTCATGCTTTTTCAAATATTTTTTTACTATTTAAATATGTAAGGTAGTATACCTTCCAAACCTTTAAAGGCTAGAACTAGAAGGTCAAGAATAGGGGGTATTTGGCTATTAAATTCTATATATATATATTTTTTTATAGTAAGCCAAGGCCAGACTCCTTAATTTTTTATTACAATGTTCTTTGGATTAGCCATAGATTATTCTAATATTAAATATATTATTATTGCTCAATAATAACAATAAATTAACACAAGAACCAAGGATCAAAGTTGCCAAAGTTAATTACCACTAAATCCATATTAGTTTTAAGGAATAATGCAATAATACATATTGCACATATTTCCCAAGGGAAATCATTAATATTTGCATTAAATGTTGCATCTTATGGATTTGATTACTGTACCATTATCTTATAAATATGTAAACTATCACTTATATTTTTTCTTACAATTATCATATTATAATGTATTGATGTAAACTACCTCATAAATTAACACAAGAACCAAGGATCAAAGTTGACGAGGTTAATGCCCACTAAATCCATATTAGTTTTAACGAATAATGAAATAATACATGTTGCACATATTTCCCAAGGGAAACCATTAATATTTGCATTAAATGTTGCATCTTATGAATTTGAGTAGTGTACCTATTGACGAGTCCAGATGTCCTATCAAGTAAGTAAGGGAGAACGCTTGATGGCAGGTCCCAATTAGACTTGCTCTCATTTGGAATAATATTTCTGACTAGTATGTGTGCCTAGTTTCCACTCTAAGCTATTTTCTAATATGAATATGAGAACAAAATGTTCTCATATGAATTAAAAGCTAAAATTTAAATTTAACTAATGCCGTCTAAAGCTATTCTAAATGCAATTCTATACTATTTTAACCTATCCTGATCAGGAGAAATCTAAAGAATATGAGCACAGTAAGAGATAGGTTGTTATTGGAAAAATAAATAATTCATTAAAGCAAATATCAATTTAATTTGACAATGAAAGATGATACAATAACAAATAATTGCAAGTTATACCATTAACATTGTTTCTGTGCTCATAAGGAAATGTATGATGAAATAAACGTTAAGAACAAAGTGTGGAAGAAATCCATACATCTAAGTTCAATAACATTCACATCATAAATATATGCACCAAAAAATTCTTGAATACACATATCATAATCATAAACCTCCAAAAATTGTCTCTTGCTCTATTCATTCGCACAGTGAGAATATTGTTCCAATACATTATAGATCAGAAGCTCTTTCTCATTTGCAGTCTCTTTTATAAAACAATGGGAATTGTTTACATTTTGAAACTACTTGTTGTCAGAGGACAGTTAGGGCTTGTCTCTTCATATTCCATATTCATATTACAACAAGTAAGAATGAAAAAAATAAAAATATTAGTTACAAAAATTAAGTCAATCATGAGACCTTTTTTTATTCCATTTGATCTCTATATTCCTTCCACAACACATAGTCCTCAATATTTTTTTCTATTTTTCTCAACTACATCTTCTCCAAGTCTAGCTCTCCATCACAAATTTTGTTTTTGACCTCGAGTTTTAATTCTTGCTATGTCTTCTTAATGAATCTCTTAGACGGTGTGATTAGCTTCATTGGTTTCATCAGGTATTCATTCAAGACCTCTTTATTAGCTTCGGTGAGTTGCTCGATACTCATTTGACTGGATTCTCTATGTTCTTCTATATCAATTATTCTCATATCCCCTAGCACTGCATCATCAATGTATGACGTGACCTTCATTCTAAAATCTTCAAGGAGCTCAATAGAAGCATTCCACAACCTCTTATATGTCTTTCTCACCTTTTTCTAAATGCCTCAGATATCTTTCAGCAGAGTGTTCCATGTATCAAATACGACTTGATCCTTTATTCTATATCTGGTGGTGTAGAGTGGCAGGGTATCTGGTGGATTGTTGTACACACCTTGTCAATCTATGATTCTATCAAAGGAATCATTGGCCTTTTGATATTTATCTCTTATTTATTCAATTTGGTCTTCTATCCTTATGTGGTCATCCATATTCCTCTGAATGTCATTTAGGACACAAAACACTTTTTTTTCTTTGCTTTTGGATCCTCATTAATCACTGTGGCTTTTTCCCTCAAGGATTCTAGAACAAGAGTTCCTTCTTTTCTTTCTTCAAGATCCTTCTCAAGATTTTCCTTATCTTGCTCCAAACCCTCCATTTTTTCTTCCAATTGTTCAATAAAATTGTTGGTTTCTAATTGTTATGTCTGTAAATTGGTCAATTCCTGTGTATAATTGTTCTTCATCTATTCCATTTCCTTATAGTGCTCCTAGTTAATGGCCTCCAATTTTTACCTATGTAAATTCTCATTTGTGTGGGATCTCGTCTCAAATTATGTCTTTATTTTATCCTTTTGTGTGTGCATAACCTCTTCCATTTCCTCCTTGTGGATATTCTCTACAATCCTTATTTCCTTCTCAAAACCAACATTTATGTCATCTATCTGTGGATTTAGTGTTCTCTCCAACTCAGTAATCCTAGTCTGTGTTGTGTGTAATGCAACAACTATCTCATATATGGACATGGAAATTTCCCTTGCAAATACATTAATTGAAGAGGCATTTTGTATGGTATTCTCCTTGGGGTCGGGCCATGCTAGCCACTCAATAATTCTTTTGGTTTCCCCTTGTATGGAATTAGTTTCTCCTTTTTTTTCTTTTATTTTACCTTTTCTCTATGACTATTGTTTTGTTGTTGTAGTAGTATTCCCCTACTGCTAATACAACTTCATCTAATTCTATTACTTGTGAGGAGAAGAAAAAGTTACCTAGTATGGCGGCCATTAGAGGGGTACATTCCTGAGGAAGAATGTAAACTATGCCCACACTTGGAGTTTCTAGACTTTTATGGGCTCACCCAATTTCTTCTGTTTTTCTTTCTCTGCTTCCTCATCATCTTTCCTCTTAGCTTTAGATTCAATAGGCTTATGTTGTTCTTCATCTTCTTTATTTCTCTTTTCCTTTGCTTCTGCCTCTAGTCTCTATTTCTCCTCTTCTTTCTTTTTCTTTTTTAATACATCATGTTGAGATTTTTCTTACCTTTATTTCTTATTCTCTCTCTCATCAACCAACTTCTTTAATGCTTCTTATTTTTTCTTCTTATCTATCTTGGAACCCCTTTTGGGTTCATCCTTCACCTTCCCTTTGATGTCCTCTTGGATATTTTTCTCTTTGCTTTTTTTCTCTGATATTATTCTTCTGCTATCATTGACTTCTAGTGTCTCTCATCTACTTTTCATTTCTCATCGTGTTCCTTTTCCTCTAAATTTTTACGGTTCTTCTCTAGAAGTAATTGGAATTATTCCTGGGTTATTCTCCTCTTCTCTTTTTATTCCATTTGAAGATTATCTCTAGCCACATCATCTGGTATCCTTTGTAACACTTCTTCAAAGAATAATATCTCTTTGAAAACCTCTTCTACAAAATTTACTACATGGATCATAGGGTGAGTGAGGCCAACATATTTGACATGATTGAGTGCCATGTTTTCTGGGTCATGCCCTTGGGGTTCTCCTAGGCATAGGCATATCTCTTGCAGGGCCTCTGCTTCTTTTATAACATGAGGACCATTTAACAATGTGTAATTTCCTATATTGACAAGGAATGTGGGCCAAATATATTTACTACTACCTGAGAGGAGAGAGGTTATTCATGTTCCAATGGTTTCGTAGGAAATTTCTCGAATTAACAGCTTATTAGGTACATATTTAGGAAGGAGGTGTGGGGCCTCAAAGTTCCCATAGACCTTTATGTATATGTGGTAATCCTAAATACCATTCTGCTATATATTTCAAACCATCCATGGCCTCCATTGATATTTTAGATGTTGGATATCCAAAAATTATGGTATGCAAGGGAGCGAGGAAATGGTCACATATGCCACAAATGTATTTCTTCTAGTTTATATCCCATAGCTCTAAAAAATAAACATGTACATGTGGTTTATCTTGGTCCAAACTCCATCCAAAGTCAGGAAATTGTATATAAGAGCATACGACATCAATGATGTATGCATACATGTAAAAAATAGGTTTTTTCATATCTGGGACATTCTTGAGGTTTTGGAAGATATTGAAGGTTAGTTTGTCTGCCAAAATAAAGATTTGTCCTATATTCACTACTGTGTAGGCCATTGGCATTCATTCCATCTAAAAATGAGTTCTCTTCTCTTCTTCATAAAGCTTGTATATCATGGTATTTAACATTCTATAGGGTCTTTTGAATTCCTGAGCATGGATTAACCTTTGTCCATGCTTCAATTTTATATCTTCGTTTCACCACCAATATTCCACCAACTCAACAAAATCCTTGTTGTCCTTGTTGAATTTCCTAAAAAATGGTTCTCTTAGGGAAACTCATGGTTCTAGAAGGTGGTATCTGAGGCTTATGTCCTTGTGCCTTAGATATATTATCTAGATTCTATATTTTCTCACAATTGTAGTAGTACTTTGGTCAATATGTTTGAGACACAATTTTTTTGCGTCGTTGTAAGGAAACAACATTGGATGGGAAGCCAATAGGTGAATACAACTTTTTTGTATATTTCGATAAAATTATGAATTATTGTCCTTCGGTGGGAAATCACTGGTGTTGAAAATTCTGTAGATTTCATCATATCTAGGACAATAGTCTATGTCATTGTGATAATTGGTATCTGTAGCTAAGATGTCACCTATATTTATTGTATGTGTCGGTACACGTGTTATAGTGTTTCTCCCCTTTCTGGTTTGTGGGCGTGACATGGTGTTGATACTATGTCCTATAACGAATGAAAAACCAAATAAGTCTACTGAATAGATACAACAGTATAGGAAAACAAAATTTAAACCAGTTGCATACTTGTTGTTTTGGAGTTTGGTGCAAGTTAGAAGATAACTTGTATTCACAGTATGTAGAGCAGAGTTTTGGAAAGTTTACAAGAATGCGTAATTTGTTAGTTAGGGCTTACAAGGTGTTATGTATGTGAAAAAATTCCCTAATTTCTTCATAGTTAAGGTTAAGCGGGATACAGTTCATTCACAAGTATAACATCACTTTGCCATTAATGCATTTGGAAGTACAAATTTACTTAATTGGAAGATCATACCTAAATAACTTAGTGACAATGTTATTGGAAGAATTACCATCGAAGAGGGAGATGTGCACGATTATCGTTCATTCTGATAGGAAAGTATTGAGAAATATTCATTTTATGCATTGGAATGTGTGTCAAGTAAGAGACGTTATAAATTGTGTCAATTTTGTTCTTTTGTATGCTATCATAAAGGGCCTTCATCGATGAGGATACCAATGCTAAAATATGACTTCGACAACAGTCCTTATGATAGTGCTATCAGAATGTTTCTCCATCGGAGAGGAAGGATTAAGTTATTTTGTAGCTTCAACGAGAAAGGCATCAAGGAATATTCCCTTTTTTGAAATTCGCTTTTTCACTAAATTATTTACTCATGAGGTTGAAGTCTGTGGATAAAAGGGATTAATCAACCAATATGTGCTTGCCACGTACTATAATTAGTTTTGTGAGAGACCCACTCATGTGCTAAGTGCTTATCACGTAGAATAGATTTGTATACCAGTAATAAACTGACATGTAGGTGTTGACGATTAAAATCACAACGATGAATTCTGCCCGCAAATGATTGCTAAGATCTATTGTTTATTTATGATAATAATAATTAACTAGTAGGTGGGACCCCCTTGTAGACTAGAGGCACATTGATAGACATGTTACGCGTATATGTTGTTGTTGTTATGATGTTTCCTACACAATCCTATACACTTGATGATGCAGTCTTGGTTTCATTTGATATGACAACATGGTTGGTTGATGCATTGTTGCTAAATGTTGTTGATGTTCATTCGCAATACATGGCAGTGCTATGGATATGAGGATTATGTTGTTTTATAGGTGCTATGTTATGCTATAACATTGATTAATAATATTATACATGATTTTATGCAAAAGATAGTATGATGATATGGGAGCTTGATCAAAACAAGAAGGGTAAAAAAACTATGGATAAGTCCTAAGGCTATGGAAAAAAGATTATATAAAAATATTGAATGTAGATATAACGGTGACAAATGTGAAGTGATGGACCTAGCTGTTATACTATGCATTTTTGGTTAAAGAGTTATATGGGAAGCACATATGCTAATGTTAACATATGCTTATTATTGAAGTTATGACATGTTTCGGGTGGCACACTATACAAAGGATATGTCATTGAATTTATAGATTGGATATGGTTTGAATTTAATGGTTGATGTTATGTTAATGGGTTGGCTAGTACATTGAATTGAATAGGGCCAGGTGAGGAAGTGATGTTCATTTACTTCACATCACTCCAAACCACCCCCTAGCCCATCACCCTAGCCATAGCTGCATTTTGGCTTTGTTGGTTGTGGAAGCTCCATGATTTCAGGTTTTGAAAGGAAACAAACACAGTCCATCTCTTCCTTGAAGTGATTTTTCTAGGTATGGTTCTTTGCTTTCCATCCATGATGGACTCTCTGCATTATGAATCATTTGGTTGGCTCAGGATTACATGAGTTCTGCGTTTTTCTTGAGTTTTTGACTGGGTATTCAATGTTGTGTTATGGTGTTCTATGTGATTATTGTGGAATGTTGGTATTTTGAAGGAAAGTAATTGGTGTTATTTCCTTGTAAAGTCTATGCATTGGTTATTGATTTAAGGAAATATCGGCGAGCTTAGGTTTTTATGATGATTCTCTATGAAAAATTATGATAATGGTGCAAGGAGCTCTGGGTTTTATTTTTGTGGGGTTTTACCACCAGTCTAGGTATCAGTTGTTGTCTCCCCTTTTTCATCTCGGTCATTGTTGTGATTCTTTATCCAAGTTGCAATGCAACTGTCGAAAGTGGTATTATTCTTGCTCTGTTTGGCTGAGCCCCGAGCTATTGTTTGCTATGGATTTTTCTTCATTGTCACTATCACCGAAATCATTTCACAGTACAATCCTTGTATTTCCCAGAATATTAAATGGAAGATTGTATATGTATCACGGTTTGTTCTCTGGCATTCTTTTCATGGGCGTTTTATGCATTCACTCCTCTCATATTTGTTATAGTGGTTGAATGTTATGTTGGTGAGCCTCACTGCCAATTGTAATTCAAAGGTTATAGACCTCCTAGGTGTTTGGAAGAGACACAATCTCTTTGTGTCTTCGAGGATTCTTCATTGTTTAAACCAACCCTCGTTTGCTCTCTGCAATAAAGTTTTAAGAGGCATCTGTGTGTCCCTAGTTTGTTGAGCTTGAATTGCTTTGTTTCTACTCGGGCATTTTCTTTATGGCAATGTCAAGATTTTGGGGTTATAAGTTAGACGACTGTGGTGATTTCAAAGGAGAAAGACTCTCTATTTTTCCAAAATTATACTTGATTACCCGTGGTTTCTTCTTGGTGGTAAATTATTTTAGGAGGTAAAAGGATGACAAACTCTATGTGTTTTTCAAAGGTTAAACACACTCTCATTACCTCTCTGCAATACGTTTTTATTGACCACGACTTGATTCTGGTTCTACTGAGCACGATTTGGTTTATTGAGACCGATTTATTTATGTTTCTCCTTGTGCATATTTTTTTTCTCTGTCAAGATTATGATTACAAGTTAAATGATTGGTATTTTTCAAAAAAGGGCACAAGCTCTCTCACTTCAAAGACCATCTCTTGATCGAGTCTCTGTGTTTCCTCTCTGTGATAATTTTGTTGGAAAGGAAAGAAAGTATGGGTTACCTACAACCCAATATCTTTCCTTTGGTCGATTGTGGTCTTTCCACTTATTACTGTGTTAAATCCTAGCATGATCATGATTCCATTAAGTTTAAAAGTCACTTGTGTGTGTGATTGGTTTATCAAACATGATCTTACTCCCTGTCAAGTTTAAAAGAGACACCTATGTGTCGATATGGTCTTACTCTCCTCGCACATTATATGGCTATGTCTTTATTGAGTATTCCGTTTAAAGGGAAGTCTGTACATGTTAATGTATATGTGGATATCAAGCTCATAGCTACATGTTTTTTGTTAACGCTGTTGTCGAATCAAGATTAGTGTCGATGATTATATTGTTGTTGWCTTGTATGTGATTAAATTGGGCACGATTATTGTTTGGATGACAKTGGACTGTGACAATCATTATTGGAAGTTGACTATTGGTGGTTAACACTGGGTCTATTATTATTTGATTTCCAGAATTAAACATTGGATATGGGTAATTGGAATCACTGTGCATGTTATGTTTGTTTTAAAAGGAAAAAGGTCARCWTTGAAATATACAGGACTGTGGCTTGAATGGTTATGATGTTGATGTGGAAGTGGAAATGATATTTGAATAACTGTTGTATAGGATGCACATATTGATACAATTTAAGAGTTCTGGGCAATTGAATTATTTTCTTTATTGAAGACAACAAACAATCTGTATGCAATTAAGGAACAGTTAAATGTTTTTGGGTCTTGGAAGTGGATGCTTTTGGATTGTGATTGGAACAGAGTTATGGTTGTGTTTGATTTAATTTATTTTTATGAACATTATTTGTTTAATTCCCTCCATATTCTCACCTTTCACTCATTATAAGCCCCTCACAATCCCAATTTCATTTTTTACACGCCCTATTCAATAAATCAAAATTAAAACTCTGTATGACAATGGTAAAATATGACATAGAGATATATGGTAGCTAATATATTTTGGTATTGATTGCACAGTCATTTATTTAATGAATTGTAGAGCAATATTCGTGTTCTTACTCCCTGTCATGATATCACTTTTTCGCTCATTACAATCCCCCTAGATATCCCATGAACCCTATTTCACCCCCTGCTCATTTGAAAATTATTAAATAATTTTTATGGATTGAATTGCATGGGTCTTATGTTAATTTCTGAAACAAACTTTGTTTCATATAGACAGAATGCCATGTATGGTATGGTAAGAGCTAGTTGTTAATAATTGTTGCATACAGGATGAGATTCTTCAATAGAGGAAATCATGGCAGAAATAATAGGGGAAGAGGTAACTTGAATAGAGGGCCTAGAAGGCCCATATTCTCAATTCATTTCGATGTCGATCCTCAGGAGTTGAACTAGATTTTTCAAGTTGGTTTCTTCAATTGGATTGTGCAAGGGATAATTCAACCTAGACCAGAGAAGCCTCCCTTCCATCCCAAAAATGTTCCTGGTATCCCTGTGCCTCCCCATGTATATTTTCAACCAGAATTTCTCGAGAATCATGGATGGCAGGAGATTGTTCACTTGACAGTATCCCACCATCGTGGTTGGAAAAACTTGTCATTACCCCCTCCTCCACCTATAAAACCAAATTCTCAAATTTCTCCTACACACTCACCTGTACAGTCCTCCCATGCAAGAAAACGACTCAAAATCGAGTCTCCCCATGTGCATGAAAAAGGAAAAGTTGTTGCTTCCCTCTCCTCTCCTTCAAGTGACTTGGCAAAGTCGGTATCCTCCCATATGAACTTGATGGACAATTTCTCCCATGTCATTAGTGAGATCAAGCCTCAAGGTTCCACCCAACCTAAGGCTAATTCAGGGAAGTCCAAAGGGGACAACAATGGCAAAAGAAGAATTGCCTCTCGAAGTGGCAAATATGGATTTTGATTATGTGTTTATAATTAATTTGTTGAGGACAGTGGACTACAAAATGTTTTAGACAACAAACTATTTTTTGGGATATTGTGGATATTTACATGTTTTGGATATAGTTTGAAATATTTCTGATATTTAAATTTCAAATTGTGAAAATAATTATGGGAGCCACAAGGAGGCACATGTTTAATTGGTTGTCTAATTATGTTTATTTTTGTTAAGAAATAAAAGGGAGTCACAAGAGGTCCCACCTATTAGTTATTATTTAATAAAAGACCCTAAATTATTATTATTATTATTACTTCCCGTACCTAAAATTAGTTAAGTTTTATTAACTTAACTAAATGAGGTAGTTGAACTACTTCAACTGATTTGGAATGCACAAACGCCAAATGATAAGGAAGAAATAAGAGGAGTGTTAGTGCTCTGTAATTTGCCTAAGGCCGCGGAGGCAATCACAGAGGTAACCTCGAACCACTTCGAGTCTTGGATCTAGCCCTCCAAGACTCAGAGAGGGATCTCTCTTTTAGATTTAACTTGGTGTATAAGGGATGGATTTTAGGCTAGCTATGAAAGTAATGAAAATATGGAGTTTTTGATTTTAAAATGGTTAGTTTGGGACAACAAGGAGGGCCATTGGGCAAATGGGGTCTGCGATTTAAACAATGTGTTTCACTCTCAGATCTGGACAAAGTTCTTTCACAGGGCAAGGTAGTGGCAATATTGGATCGAATTAAGTTTAGATGGCGTCGATTTGAGGAAGAACCAGGGGAGGAAAAAGCCAATCAAGGAGCAGCTAAGAATTCCTAAACTCGCTTTTTAGAAGAAAACATAAAGATTATCACAAGATCAGATGCAGAGTATCTGCTGATAAATTCTGCTCTATTACTCTTCTTCTGATAATAAGACATTGAAAAAAAATGTAAAGAGGACAGGAAAATACATTAACAGAGAAAAAACACCACCAATATATCCACACAGGAATCCTGTAAAAAAAAGCATGTTCATCACTGATTGATCATTTATAATTACAGAAAATGTTCTGGCCAAGCACAACCTACAGTCCAGCACAATAAAACACCTCTCATAGGTTCAACCATATGGAAAAACACTCCACAGGTCGAAACCTCTCTCACTTAGCCCTATTCGAACCCCTTGTTAGTCTTTTACATGTGTATAAATAATAAAAATCACCTCAGCCTTGCCAAAACTAGCGTTCTACCTCTGCTTTCTCAAAATAGAAAAACAATTACCATATCATATGACATCTGTAGGCTATCTCCTATAACTAACAAGACAACAAATCCCAGGAAAATCGATTTGGTAACTGCTATTTGGACATCTGGAGTTTGTTAAGGTTCGCTGGAAAATGCACTCTTATAGCATCACAATGAACAAATGCAACATCTATCGAATGCCTTGAGGTCGTTGGAGACTGGCTGAAGTCGAATCTTCTTAGACCGGGGATGCTTGAAACTGTCCTTTGCCAATTGTCGAGATTTCCTATAGAGCCTGGGATTGCTCTGCCACCTGTGTTTAAACATGTTCTACCACCTGTGTAACTGTTACCTAAATATGTGGACATCAAGTTGAATTGGGACTATAGAAACCATGCCACGCCATGCAGCACACGACTTGTTCACAATTACCTGGCTCGAATGAATTAGGCACAATGACAGGACATTTATCTGGGTTCAACATTCGTGTTGGTGTCGATCCCTCTTAACACTTCAATCAAATTTGTTTGCATCTCTACGATGATCCATCTCAACTGTATCCTCATGAAGTGGTACAGCTCCAACATAAGCGCTCACCCCAGAGGTAGATATGTTCTCCTTATCAAGGTTCTTGTCACACTTATTTGATATGAAGTATCATTCATAGCAATTTCGCTCCCAAAATCATATGGTTTTCTCAACCCCTGTCCAACATTCATACATTCGAATTCAACATCTTTCCAATTGGTTGTGACTTCTGGCCCATTAGTTGCTTCCAGAATTTCACAATCTAAACTATCAGTATTCAAATCTGGAACATTTTTATAACATTCTGAATAACTTTGCTTGCAATATCCTTCAGTGCCTCTCATTGAAGTAAATTGTTGTTGGCTAAAAGGTTCAAACACAAATTGACAATCATCATTGTTGTTAGAAAGATCTACAGATAGGGAACTCGGTGGCCAAGCATTAGGTCTCTGATCTACAGTTTGCTTGGATAAGGAACTTGCACTTTCATTAGAACTAGAATCACTTTCTATGTTTTCATCATCACCATCTGGTTCCGTATCAGAAATTGCATTTCCTAGAATCAATTTCTGTACCTAGATCAAGGTCATCTTGTTCAGTATCTGAACTTACATCACAAGTACTGGTTCCAGTATAATTATCCTCGTCAACAATAATAACAAGAGTATCCATGGGAATATCCCTACCACAAGAAACAGTCCTTGGTACTGAAGAACTAGCCAACTTTTCTAATTTTACATTTTGATTTGCATTTTCCATTGTACCCATTGAACACTTATTTGGAGATTATCTCCATGAACTGTTTATTTTGTCCTTGCAATGACTTGAGCTTTCTTCATCTAAAGTTCCACAATTCGATTCAACTGCATCTATCGGACTGTAGTTGGGACATGACTGTGACGATTTCTTTTTCTCATCAACCAACAATGAGTTCTGCCCACCAAGCTTTGCATTTATTTTCAATATAACATTAGCAATGTACTCAGGCTTACATTTTTTGACATGATCTGCCAAGCAACACTGGGTCCAAACACCAAACTCCAACTCACATAACCTCTTTACAGTAGCATAAAGGTGTTTGTTATCTTGTTGAGGCATTATGCAAAGGATAAGCTCGAGAGGGTTACCATTCTTCTCYGCTGATTCTATCATATGTTTAACGACACCTTCAACATTCCCATTTATCTCTGTCGCCGGTGGTGCTGCCAAATTAGGGTTCATAAGCACACCATATGTCTTGCACAGTTCTGGAAGTATGTTAGCAAAGTTTTGAACTGCTTGAGGTGGAACAATTTAGAAAAATTTATCACTGCCCAGGAATTGTGAGGCAAGATTGGCCTCATATCTGAAAGTAGTTGAATCAGTAATGGAAAGCTACCCATTTTCCCCAGGCTTGCTTCAGTTTTCCTTTCATAGCTAACTGTCTTTMTTGCAAGTACCTCTAGAGCCCATTTCCTTTTATCAAGTTTCACATCACTAGATTTGCCGGTTTTCTGTTTTAAAAGAGCATGCCGGATGATTTCTGCARAGCCTTTGATTTTTAACAATAAAAAGAGGCCTCATAAGCCTTCTATGCATGCGTGCCTCTATGCGTTTGACACCTTGACTCTGGTTTGAGCATCTGGCACGGGATTTTAAAGCTGTGTTTTATATATTTTTTGACTTCCTGCGGGCGATATCCCACATTCACACCGTAAACTGAACTTTAGGTGATTATATTAGCCAACAGTCATATGTTGTGTCGATGAAGTGATCTCGAGGCTTGGGATTTGGGGTTAGGCATTGGTGCTGGATGATGACTTGTGTGTTTGCGGTTGGTGCATGAAATGGCGCTTATCCCTTGGTGTCGAGCATTAGGAGGTTGGCCCTATGCCAATATTATTTTTTGGAAAAAAATATTTGTCAATTTTTTCATAAAACTCTGCATAGAAGCAAAGGCCGAGGGGCCAATTTTTTTTTAGCTAAATTCACCAAACATAGATTATAAAACCCACATTAGGATAATGAACCCAACTTTACATTTGACCCACAAGAGTCAAAATTTTCCATTTCAAACCATTTCACAATTTTTGGCTAAAAATGCATCGGAACTCGCTTTGAAACTCACGCGCAGGTACTTATTTTATGCTTGGTGAGTGTCGAGCGCTTTCTGCCGCCTTCGCCATGCATCCTAAAAACACATATTCCTGAAAAAGATAAATATTATTTAGAACACTGATTTCCTATTATATAGGGTTCTAACAAGGAGAATAGAAGGATAAAACAGTACTAAGGTTTTCTCTTGAGTTTTATTGAGATAGTTCAGTTTTCATTCATTCTTCAGTTCATTAAAGGCCTAATTCTCTGTTTGACATCAGGGTCCTACTGTAGACATCAAGGTTCAAATATGAACCATATCATTCAGATGATTGCTTCAAATGTGTTGATCTATCTTTGATAGTCTGCGTATACGTGTCTGTTTATGAATTGAGTTTCATGACTGATAAAGGATATTGTGCAGAGTCAAGTGGGCAGCAGTCTGTGGCAAGTTGATCTAGATTTTAAAGTTCAATTTTTACTTCTTGTTAGAGTCCTTTTGTATAGTTTTCATTGGGGATATCTAAGTTTGACCTTGGTCCATGCCCTCACAAGGATTTTTGTAAAGAGACATATACTTTTGATTTCTTGGAATGAAATAAAGAAATTGTTATTCTGTCTCATTTGTATTAATCTGTGACTTGGTTACTTTTTCTTTTGATCTCCACTTTACTTTCTGCAATATGTTTATGTTCAGAAAATTATATAAAAATTTCATATTTTGCAACAATATTTTCACTTAAAAAATCATCCTAAGCCCTTGTAATTAATACATGTGGATTGGGAAATACTTTTTGAGGCTATAAAACATAGGGTGATATTCCTGACTATCTTTCCTTAGCCAAGCAGTATTCAAAAATGCTTGAGTAAGATAAATTCATATATTTTCCTCAACAATAGGAACAGGGTGATCCAGGTGGATCTCGGTAGCCACCCACCTATTCGAACTGGCTCAATTTTTTTTTTGGAAACTTACTATTTTTAGCAGTTTTTCGGGTCCCAAACTTCCAAGGCCATTTTAAGGGCCTAAATGATTTTTTTCATGATTTGGAAGCTCAATAATATCCAAAGGCTCTGATTGAGCCTATGAAATGAATATCCTCATCAATACCTTTCCAATGATCTATCATGCACCCCAAACAAAGATCACATCCAAAGTTACGCCCCGTGGAAGTTGATACACCAAACTACCCAAAAAGGGGTCCACAAACCTGTTGGATTTTCATCTTCCAGGGTTAGGGTTTTGGATTTTATTTATGTTAAAAATTCCTTTGGATCCTCATTGTAACTATCATCTTCTTGCAAATGAGCGTAGCCATCACATCTCTTCTCATAGATAAGTTGCCACCATTCTAGCGAGTCTTTCACTCTGTATTTCTACAATTTTGTACATTTCGCTCATTAATAGAAATTGTGTATTACTGTATCTCTATGTTTATGGTTATATATCTTATATATCTATGTTGTATTATTGGATATCTGATATATCTCTATACATTTCTTTATTGTATCTCCACTCTCATTTCGTGCCGAAAAATAATCTGGATCACAGGGAGAGTGTTCCATGGCTTAGCGGAAATGTATTCATCGAAGTAAGGTATATCGAAAAGGGATTCATCATAGTCAATCTTACAAGAGTGAAAATCCTTCCAACAACAATGATTTTGATAGAACACTTTCCGATAGTAATATAAAAAAGGTTCTATCGGAATAGAAATTATAGTTGTTCATCTATGTATTCTGAAGAGCAATTTATTGGTGGGTAATAGCCCGATATATTTCAGGCATGGTAAAATAAGATAATATATTCCTTGAGGTTCAACATGACTCGAGATTTTTCCTTTTTGGACAATATCCAATTGAAATAGTGAAATAGCATAAGACCTTTGATTCTCATAGTTGATTGCAGGGTTAGGATTCAGACTGCATTAGAAAAATAGTAGTCTCTTGTGTCAGTGGAAAATCAAGTAATTAATGATAGAGTACCTTGCCAACATTTTGATAGGGGGTACCCACAGAAATTCTGAATTTTAGTGGGTAGTTGTGAGGGGCACAACAAATGGATACTTACTGGGAAGAACCAATTATCTTTGCTTTTAAAAGTACCCTTATATTACATCACTTTATCTCGTTTTCAATCTGAAACGTTTACAAATATGCTTGCACCATGGATCCCACATCATTAATCCATTACTGAAAAATGAGAAAATAGGACAGCTCATATGATCTCTTGGATAACCTCTGTGAAATGTTAAGGGATTGGTTCATTAACTTATTTCATATACAAAAATCTTAGGAGAGTAAGACACCACAAAGGAGTAATATTGATTTTTTATACACTGATGTGTGTTCCTCACCTTTTTTGTCTTGACATTGCTTCACTTCCAGAGCGTCCATAGCCCTAGTGAAGTTTCCTCAATATCATACAAGCATGGACCTGCTACCAGCAAATGTCTATAGCCCCAACGGGTTTACTTATACTTCCCACACCATTGATAGTGCTTCCAACTTCCTTATGATTTGTATTTCGTATTCACCCCTAAAGATTTGTAATATATGTATTTCTTTTGCAACATTGGTGTTTTAGGAAGAAAGGTGATCCAAGAGTTGCTTTGATATGATAGCCTCAATCATCACCTTGTCCTTATGGGTCCATTTAGAGAAGAATATAAAATATGTTGTATTCCTGGGAATTGGGAGAAATTTCACAAATATTATCCAGGAGACATTTGTGATTGTCCCCCTTCTTTAAATTTTGAAAACCAATAAGCTACTGCATAAGAGTTATCACACAACTACATACAAACTGTAATCATGAGTATGAATATTTGACGTTAACAATCTGATGGTTTCTCTTTAAAACATATTTGAACCAATTACTCCCTTGTTAGTATAACAATCATCTGTGTTTTGTGTACACTGGGTAATGATGCAAGGAAACCTTCTCACTTCTGGATACTTGAAGAGATAGTAACACAAGTACTAAGTTTTAATTTTTCTATACATTCCCAATTTCCTTTCTGAAACTGTGCATAGGAAATGGAGAATGATCAAAAGAGACTTTATTTACAAGCAAATGAAAGACTAAATCATAAAATTAAATGAAAACTGAAAAAGAGAAAACTTTATTTAAAAGCAATAAGAAAAACTTAAAAGTAAAATGTGAACAGTAAGGGAACCGAATATGTATAGAGATAAATCATCGAAGGTGATTCAGAGAAGTATCTTTTGAGTATTTGATCATTGATAAGGATCTCCTCCATGTATCCCTCAAATGTCTTAAGTCTAAATGTTTCTGACCCAATTTTCTCATGAATTTGATATGGGCCTAGCCACAAATTATAGAATTTGGTGTGTTTTCCCTTCACTCCATTGGATTTATCTAATTTAAGGACCATATCAACTTCTTGAAAGTCCTTGTTTCCCACAAAGGTTTTATCAAACCATATTTTAATCATTTCTTGATGTTGCATTAAATTATTTTTATATTTCTCTCTTTCTTCTTCTAATTTAAGGAGCATGTTCAATATTTGTTGCGTTATTGAGCATTCCTTGTCTCTGACAAATTGAGCTAGTTGTAGGGAAGATAGAAAAGTATGGGTAGGAAAAATAGCTTCCTGCCCATCTAATATAAATAAATGAGAGTTCCCCATAGAAGGCTTATGTGTTAATCTATCATCCCACATGTAATTATGGAGGGATAAATGTCAATTCATTTGGTGTTTTGTTACAATCCTTTTCAGGATTTTGATTAGATTTTTATTTGTAGATTATGCTAGCATGTTACCTTGAGGATAATAATTAGCTAAACATTTAATTTTAATGTTCTTTTTAAGTGTATATTCAGTGAATTTTAATGAGGAGAAATATTTGGCATTGTCAATACTAATGAATATGGAACACCATATCTAGTTATGCTATGGGATTCAAGGAAATATATCACCTTATTTGCATTCACAACCTCGAGAGGAATTGCTTCAATCCACTTGGTGAAATATTTTTTTGCAGGGATGATGTATTTCTGCAACTGATATGATTTAAGGTTGATCTCTTCAATCACATCCAAGCCCCATTGTTGAAATGGGAATTTAATTGAAACTAGTTGCATAGGAAAAGTAGGTTTATTTTTCTTTCCAACTAACTTTTTCCATTCTTGACATCTTCTTGCATATGCATGTGAATCCTTGAATAAATTCAACCAATAGTAACCCACCCTTAGGATTTTGTGTGTTGTGGTGTCTCCCCCAAAATGTTCTCAAGTTGGACCATCATTAAGTTCGGATGAGACTTTTTCAACATCATCCATTTCATACATCTTAGGAAAACACCATCATAATTCTTCCTGAATAATATCCCTTGAGTAAGGTGGTATTGAGTTGATTTGAGTCTAAGACCTCTTTTCTTCTTGGGTTCCATGTACTATGGAGTTGAACCATGAGTTAAATATTATTTCATCTCGTAATACCATGGGTCAATGTTGACAGGAACGTAGAAAAATTCTTTCTCCAATATACTTTGATCCTCATAGAGTTCATATTCATCTCATTTATCTTCTATTGATTCAATTTCCATCTTGCAGATTCCTTTCCCTCTCACAATATTAGTAGGGCTTATGTCTAGATCATACTCTTGTAAGGTTTTCATCCAGTTAGATCTTTTGTCTCCCAAATCCCTCTACACTAAGTGGTTTCTCACAACAGGGTAAGGTACTATCACTTTGGTCTTAGATTTGAGTAATTAGGGTCTGAAATGTTTGAAAGTCTTAAAAAAAACATAGGCTTTCTTATCTACTTCTGGATAATCCAGTTGTAACAACCCCTCCGTTACGTCTAGGAAAGCAAAGTAAAAAGGTCATTTTTTTTTATAATCATTAGGAAGTTAACATCAACACATGATCGCAACAGTGCCCAATCACAACATCATAAGTAAAATCAATACGAGCTACTCATCACGAAAATCACTAACGATGCATTCAACGCGTCAATGAAGGATAACAACACATAAAAATATATAGCATAGCTGATTAACAATCATAATTATCTTGAACAATTTACAACAACAATCAATCAGATAATGAATATAAAATGACTACCCTCCCAACGTACCCTGCAAGGTTAGGACCTCCAGGACACATAAGAAATTCTCAAGCCCAGGTTCCAATTGATTTTGACCATTTAAGGTCTCAGGGATGGAGAATGTTCTGAGGAACAAGGAGGTGTCTACATCCCACTAGCACAATCATATCCAAGCAACTAACTAAAACAACAACATCAACGATCATCCATTTCATCAATCCATCAATCCTAAAACATCAAATAATCCAAGGTGCAAGGATAATCATTATCTTTATCAATCATACATCAACATTAATCAATGACGCACGAGTAAACAATTCTAAAACAAGCATGCATCCACATAATTATCAACGCAAGCGTAATCGTCAACTTTATTTTCAAGGCATGAAGGTAATCATCAATTCTATCTACAAGGCGCAAGAAATATTCTACAAAACTAGTCATAAATCGCAATAGATTCAAGGCGCTAGAGAATCTATCAATTCAATTAACCAAACATGACATCATTTAAATGGCGCAAGAGAAGTTACTGGTTTATTTTTGTGGCGTAAAGGAATCTATCAACTCAATCATATATACACTAACATTATTTCAAGTGTGCGAGTAAACTTAAACACTAAAGTAGTAGTACATCAACATTCCATACATGATGCAAGGAAATCTAATCACTGAGTCAGCCATACATCATTATTCTTCCAGGCACAAGAGAAATTTTCTTTATTTTAAGGCATAAAATAAAACATCTACTTTACTCCAAGGCGCGCGATTAATCAATTACTTAAGTCATCCATAATCAATATTATTTCCAAGGCGTGCGCATGATATACATACTGAAATAATCATGAATCAACATTCCTTCTAAGGCGTAAGGGAATTCAACCGCTCAATCATTATTCATTAATATTTTAGTGGTGCAATAGTAGATTGATTGTTGAAACTATCCTCAATCAACCTTGTAGAGATGTGCAAGAGTAACCTGATTTCTAGACAATCCTAGGTCAACATAAATAAATGCTTACGAGTAACCCTTACTTTTTTTCAAGGCATGCGAGGTGTCAATGAGTAAAAGGAAGTTCATGTAAGGATTAATGAAATCACGGGGCATAATCACCCTCCTGGTAACCTGATAAGGATCTACACTAGTCAACTTTTAACATTTTCCCATGACATATCAAAAAGGTCAAGTGTCGTTACCAAGAGCTTCAGATTTTTGTGTCCCGAATAAACTACCTATCTCCACTATGGTTTCTTCATGAGGAACCAACAATTCATTATCTGAGGAGGCTCCCACAAGGAGTTCTGAATATTCTTAAGTGTAACATAAGGGTTCACAATCCAATATCCCCAAGGTAAAACCCACATGGATCAATATTTAAAAGCAACGCAAAGGGTTCCAATACTACCTAAAACGTTCCCTGGTATTAGTCTATAAGAAGTCCCAACCCCTAAAGAATAAATTTAATAATATTCACACTTCAATCAAATGAGATTGTTAATTCATAGCTTGAATGAAGGATTTGGAAGATGCGATTTTATAAGGGGTCCAAATATATTGATTTCATAATTAAATAAAAATCAGTATTATAATTGAAATTCATAACCAAGGAATCACCTATCAAGATTATGTTAAGGGTAAAAAAAAATACCTAACACAAAGCAGAAATTGGGCATGATTATATTACAATCAAGTGAAGGAAGCACATCACCGGATATTATTTACAATAAAAACAATCTCAAGAAAAACTAAACATCAGATTTCAAGGTAGAGGTATCGACCCTCCCAACACCATTCTACTTAAACTAAAATCGTTAGACATAGACAAGGAATGAACATGAGTCAACGAACTCTATCGGGAAACTATTCAGTCAGAAGGCGAGCATAAGGGAAGGATAAAGTGAGCATAGAGGAGGTATCAAAGTTTAGACTCTCTACCAATACGTAGGAAAAAATATAAAAAGGAAGAAGTTGGAATTGCGGGTGCAGTTAAAGACTCAATGGTCAATGATCTGGGTGAATATTAATTTCACCACAGAATTGATGCAAGAAAAACACCAGGGGTTATATTCCCCCTCAAAATTCGTAGCAAATGCATTCCCCACTTCCATTTTGTTGAGGGTTCACTAAAACCAAAATTCTAGTATCCAAACACAGTAGAGGTAGACCATGAGAAAAAACCCAGAGTAAAAATTTGGTGTAAGAGTGCAGGGTTTAAGTTGAGAGAAGGAACAGTTTGGACGCACAAGGCGAGGTGAGATTTTTCTTGCAACCATAGAGGTCAACAAGGAAACACTAGGCGAATAAAGCTTCTGAGATAGTTACTAAGAGATGCTAAGCCAAAAAACGTAGAGGATACTCATTCATTTATGCTGAGTGGAATCATCAACACTGGGAAAATCGAAGCACAAGCGCAAAGAGCCTTCCCAAAAAGAGGAGGGGGAAAAATGCAGTCAAGCAATTAGATAAAAAGAAAGGATGATTCTTCCATGAAGAAGAAGGGAAATCGCCAGGAAAACCACCTGCTGGGAGAATTGTGCATCTTGAAATGGCAGAGGCAATAACTCATACTTTAGAAAATGCAGCAGGAAAGGAAAACACATAGACAAAAGTGCAATCGCGGAGTAAGGAGTAGAGGCTGAGAGTTGTAATTTCCCAAGAAAACATAGAGAATACAAATAAAACATCGATCAAATTTGACCCAACTGAGAAATTTAATAAGGGAGAAGCTATGCAAATTCTCTTGGGCAAACGTAGAGATGAGATATCACTCTGGCGAACCATTAGAAGACGCAGGGTTTTAAAAACAAAAAGAGAATGCTCGAAAGGGTCGTGTACCAATATGGGTGACAATTTGGGGGCCCAACGAAGAGATACAAAGAGTAAATATGCATGGTTGTTTTCCCAACGCGTTGGGCAAGTCTTACATAAAAAGCGTAGAGAAAAAAGACGAGCTAGTCAATGAGAAACTAGTGTGAAAGCACAGAGGAAAAAATGTAAATGCAAGAGGTTTTTCTCTGGGGTACAAACATGGTGGGAAAAAATATCGCAATGGTTAATTTGGGTGTGCCATGAAGGGTCTGCTTAATTATATCCATAAAGGTTATTAAAAACAATTTAAATAACTCAGATCATAATCCACGAATCTTCATTTACTCCCAATAATTATCAAGAAAAGTTCAGTGTTCAAAATAGACAACCAGATTTCACCATTTCCAGTTTCGAGTTTAGATTATATGCACAGTATCTACATCATATTTAGTTACAAATTCAAGACAATAATTCATAGCCATCCATTAACTTGCAAAAATTAACATCAATTTAATACAACCCCAACAACAAATTACATCCATATATATAATCCAACTTATTACATTCAAGCTGAAACAAAAATACTGTAACAACAAATGGTGAAGATGGACTTGGAGACGATTCCCATGACTGGTGTCCCTCCTTCCTTCTCCCTCTCGCTAATCATCGAGACTTCACCGGTACCTCCCAGCCAATGCTAGGGGTATTCTTCTTCCCCCTTATCCCCTCGAGCCGCAAGGGGGCCACACACAAACGCGACCATAAATCTCTATCTCCTAGTTCGCTTCTCAAGGTTGAGATACCACTCTCTCTCTCTCTCTCTCTCTCTCTCTCTCTCTCTCTCTCTCTCGCTGGGTATCCCAACTCTCACAAGTAAAATCAATCAAAGAATTTTCGATAGCATAACTTTACGCATACCAGTCATGATCCATTTCTGTTCTCAACCATTACTTTTATAAAAAAATTCTTAGTGACCCTTTCCATTTGCATGTTCAAATCGTTTTATTAAAAATTAATTAGGAATTACTCCCCCCGTACACTTGTCACTCGTTACCTTAGTTGCACCAATAAATTCACTTATTTATTTTAATTAAAGGTCAATTTTCCTCATCCATCCTAAAAGCACTCCTAAAAATACTCCTAGTTGTCCCTTTATTCCCTATATTTCCTTTTTAATGACTGACGCCTTTCTAAAACTTAGTTGTGTTTGATTTAGGAAAGTTCTTTAGTTAGACTAGACTAGATTCCTTTTTATGCTTCCACATTTCTTTTTACATTCATTTCCTTTCTTATCTTAGTTCCAATTTAACATTTCTTGCACATAATCATGTAATTAAATCTTTATATAAACTATTTCTACTTTTTAATTATTAACTTGGTTTTTCTTCATCCTCATTTTATTTAATTTATTGGTTAGTTTTAGTCTTCTTACCCAATTTAGACTTAGGCTTAAAACGTTTTAAACTAGGCTTAGAATTTTTAAGGGGATTTTATAATTAATAAAATTACCCATTTGTTAATTATATTTAAGTCCGACAATAGTCAAAAGAAATTATTATTTTCTAGGCACCTAGGTCCATTGACTCACCTTTATTAAAAATCACAACGTTCCCTTCAAGATGCACTCCGTGCTCCAAGGGTTCCACTCGCCTTTATTAAACTTTTATTTATGCGACGTGCCCTTCAAGACGCACTACATGCTCCAAGCGTGCCACTCGCCTTTGACTGATTTTGGTAATTGTCAACCCTTGGAGTCAATACTCCATCAGGCGACCTTGTGAGAGACTAAGGGCCTCTAATAAATAAGGACCCTGTTGTATTGCACGCCCCTTAGAATCTTCTTGAGAGTTTGTCTCATTCTTCCCTCACTACATAGTGGATCTCTCGAACTAGGTAATCATTAACCTACAATTCGAGCCACGATGGGAGTGCTAGTAGGCTGTGGCAGGGCTGCTGCCACACCTCTCCCTCAATATCTGGTTGCTGTGCATGGCTCCTTTACTCCTTATGTTAGTCTGATTAGCAAGAAATTGTCATCCTGCATACATCATTGAAACACTGCCAATGATCCATAAACAACATCAATATAATATACCCGACCATGTGTCACATATGCATAAATAGAAATACCCAAACCATAAATAGTCCACTCCCTGACTTGATCCGGAGTCCAAGGAGGTCCATTAATGCCATCGACATCCTCAATCTATCAAGAGTCCTCCAGGATAAGGAGAAACCTGTCAATAGCACTTGTTTATACATATATATCAAATAACATAACATCATAGTCCAAAAACATCATCATCCAATTCCATAAGCGAAATAGACAACCATATACTAAACTGGATCACTTGCACGCAAGTGTCCTCAAAGAATAAGTCAAATCATGTGTGTGTAAGAGTGGGATGTTACATACACCCCCTCTTGTTTTAAACTTCCTCCCGAAGTTTAATAGTATATATGTGCAGTAAATAAAGTATCTGACAAGATCTAAATGTCTAACTATCAAACAAAAATGGAAACTGCTGGCACATATCATATGCGTCCTCCCAGGTAGTCGATTGTGGACTAATATTTTCCCCACTGGACCTTGACTTGATCGATTGTTCTACATCGCAGTTGTCGAATGTGATGGTCCAGAATTCGGATTGGCTCTGCTGTGAGTGCACCCTCGTCCGACGCCTGCAAGGAACTCATGTCAATCACATGTGTAGGATCACTAACATAATGTTGCAAAATAGATACAGATAAACATCGTGCATACACCTCCAAGAATGAGGCAAGGCCGATCGATAGGCCATGTGTTCCTTCCTTGCACAACTTCGAAAGGTCCCACTACCTAGGAGAGAGTTTAACCTCCTTCCGAACTTAATTGAACTCTGGCATAGTTTCACCTGCAAGAAAATTCGGTCGCCAACTTCATAGTTGCAGTCAATGCGATGCACATCAACATAACTCTTTTGTTGATATTGAGGTTATTTAATCCTTTGTCTTATCATTTGCATTTTCTCTTCCATTTCTTGGATTGATTTTGGTCCTACCAGGACCCTATCCTCAAGCCGATCCCAACTCAAAGGTGTCTGACATGATCACCCGTAAAGAAACTCAAATGGCGCCATATTAACGGTTCTTTGATAGTTGTTGTTGTATGAAAATATATCTATGTCTAGTGCCTGATACTTTGTACGCACAGGGATAAAATGTGCACTCCTCATCAGAGTGTCTACTCCCAAGAAAATCGAGTCGTGCCTCCTTGCCTTCAGTGACAATCCAACAATAAATTCCATTGAAATGACCTCCCATTTAGATTTCATTTTAGTGTTGGTTGTAGTAATCCTGCCGTATGTCTATGTTCATTCTTCACTTGCTGACATTCTAGACATCTTGCCACGTAGTTGACGATGTTCGCCTTCATTCCTTTCCAGAAGAATAAGGGTTTAAGGTCTGCCCTCATCTTCGTGACTCCTAGATGAGCCATGTACACTGCTCTATGAGATTCATTTAAGACCAAAATTCTCAACTCGTTGTTAGGCAATACGTAAATCTAGTTATTAAACCTCATTAATTCGTTGTTGTCAATAATAAATCCCTCAAATTTTGGTATCAATATGGTGTCTTGTTCGGTATTTTACTTAACCTCTTTATACCAATCATCGTCGTGTTGTATAGTTATAATCCTTTCATGAAGATTCATCTGAAGAGGTATCACCGAATATATGCGTGGTATCTGACTCAATTCATCTTCCACTTTTTTCATTGTTCCTTTTATGTAGATAATATCAAAATTGTACTCGCTAAGCAGTTCTGATCAACGCCTTTGTCGCGCATTCAAGTCACTTTGCGGAAAAAAAAAGTGTTGCAAACCATAGTGGTTTGTTTTCAGTTATGATTTCCATCCAATCAGGTAGTTCCTCCACACTCTCAGGGCATACACAATGGCCAATAACTCCAAATAGTGCATCGCATAGTTCTCCTCATTCTTTCTTAGTTTCCTAGAGATGTAAGCGATCACTCGACCATCTTGCATCAAGACTTCGCCTAAGCCTTCCTTGGATGCATATGTGCATACCAAGAAGTACTCGTCCATGTCAGGGACTTTTAGTATTGGCCTTGTCGTCAACATATCCTTGAGCCTTTGAAATTATTTCACGCATTTCCGGTCCATTCAACTTCTTATTTTTCTTCTACAATTCCGTAATCGGATTTGCTATCTTTGAAAAACCTTCGACGAACCGTCGATAATATCCAACTAAACCCATGAAGCTACGTACTTCTGGTACGTTCATTGACGCAGGCCATTCCATAATAGCCTCTACCCTCTCCAGATCCACATCGATGCCTTCACCGGAGATAACATGCCCTAAGTATTGAATCCTCGATTGATAAAAATAGCATTTAGATAATTTCCCATATAATGCTCTCTCACAAACACTGTAATACCATGCGCAAAAGTACGTCACGTTCTTTCGTCGTCTAAGAATATATCAATATGTCGTCAATGAATACTTGAACAAACTTGTCCAAGTATTCGCAGAACACCCCATTCATCAATATCATGAATACCCCCGGGGCATTTGTCAGTCCAAACGGTAAAATGGTAAAATCGTAATGTCTGAACCTTGTATTAAATGTAGTCTTAGGGATATTATCCTCTTTAATTCATATCTGGTGATAAATTGATCACAACTCGATCTTGAAAACACCGTTGCGGCTTTCATTTGGTCAAACAATCATCTATTATTAGCAAAAGACACTGGTTCGTGATCGTTTTCCTTGATCGATTGATGACAGTCTATAAAGATTCTCCACGACCCATCTTTCTTTCATATGAAAAATAATAGGTGCACCACAAGGTGACACACTTGGACGTATAAGTCCTAGGTCCAACAGCTCCTTAAGTTGCATTTTCAACTCCCGTAATTAAGGGGTCGACATCCTATAAGGAATTCTTTCTATCAGTTCAATTTCAGTTTTTAAGCTGATGGTAAATACCAGCTCTCCTTCGGGTGACAACCTAGTAACTCTTATGGGAACATGTCCACAAAATATCGTACTACCGAAAGGTTTTCTAATCCTTCCGCCTTGCCCTTGTTGTTCAACGCTAAGATTGCGTATAACTTGCATCCCTTGCGCAAGGACTTCGGTAGTTGTAGGGAAGAAATGAACCTCAAGGAAACTCCCTGGGTTCTTCCTACAATCATTTCTCTGCCTCTCATCATCAGTCACTCAACGACTTCGTCTTATTGTTGAATATCGCATCATGCGATTCCAACCAGCCCATGCCGATCATGAAGTCGTAATATCCTAATATCATGATGTATAGTTCAGTCTTCATTACAAAGTCTCCTAGGTTACTGCGACAGTCGTAATCTTTACTTCAACCTTCGGTTTGGAAACCAAGACATTTCTACGTATCTAAACTTTTCATATTCAACTGCCCTTTTCGTAAATCCCTTCAGTGTTGCACCCAAAATAAAACTTTTTGTAGCACCGGGATCTATCAATACTAAAATTTTTATCGTCGCCCATGCCTGACTTCTCGTGCATAGTGGACAGGTGCTCACCTGGTGGTTATTCACCACTGCATGAATATGGTGGGCCTTGTGTTGATTAACGTTAGTTGTCATTGATGTCAACCCTTGAAGAAAGCCCGGTAGCACAAAGGTTTGGGTAATGGACCCAAGTTTGTTTTATGTAAAGATGACTCATTATTGTCTTGTCATGGTTCATAAGAAGTACATATGGATGAACTCCAAAGTGGTCCCCTTATGGTGAAATCCCTCACGGGAAGACATTTTGCAGATTGAGTTATCCTAGAAGTATGGTTAGAGAACCCACACTAATTTGTGGAATAATGAGATGAAGGTTAGTGAATTTGTTAGTGAAACTATCTTAGATGGATAGTGCTTGTCATTCCATTTCCAGTGGTATGTGGAATGACACATAAATCCTCATAGTTAGAGAGTTATGGCCATGAGAAGTTGGAGAACCCAGGTTTGGGTAATGGACCCAAGTTTTCTTTATGGATAATGATATGAGTTTTGATATATTTGTAGGTAATACTATTACATATGGATAGTACATGTCATTCCATTTCTGGTATTATGTGGAACGTCACATAACTTCTCACGGTTTGAGAGTTATGGCCTTACGAAGTTGGAGGACCCTCATATGTCATCTAGAAGCCCCAAAAGGTCAAAGTAGTCAAAGTGGTTTAAGAGATTTTAAAAGGTAAATAATAAAGTGAAGTGATGAGTGTACTATAATTCAAAGTGAATACAAGATAAATTATTTCAATAATAAATTTAATGGAGAAATTTGAAGTGGGTTAACCCTAAAATAAGGAAAGTGGGCAAAGTGACCTAGAAGATGTTTTTAAGGAAGCTACTTGGAGAGTATAAATAAGAGGAAAATATCTCTCATTTTAGAAACACTTGAGATGAATACCTATAGGTTTCTAAGGTAACCAAAGGATATCTAAGCTGAATTTATGAGGGAAGGTGAAGAAAATAAAGCCGAAATTCAAAGAAGGATAAATTCTTTTGATGATGCTTTCTAAGGTATGTTATTTACAGGTCATCTCACCATTTTCACAATAATTTTTTTTCTAGAATGATTCAGACTGTGAAATTTCTATTCCATTAAGGAAACCTATCCAAATATCTGTGGTAAAAAAATCATCTGGTGGGTCGTTTTTGGAGTTATACTCCGTGGAAAATAGGGTTTGTGGCTAGTCCTGAAACTAGTCAAAAACAGGTGTTTCGGGTAAAAACGTCATAACTTCTTGATAACAGATCCAAATTCAGTGAGACCAAACGTGTTGGTTATATTACAATATGTAGTATTCTATGTAATAGTTTTAGATCGATTCAACAAACAATTTTTGTGGGGCACGCTCTACAAGGTCTCTCTCTAGAATAAGCCAAAATTCAACAAGGTATGACATTTTTGCTATAACTCCTTTTATGAGAGGTTCCAAGTAGTGAAACCTAGAGGAATTTCATAAAACACACTGAATAAAATTGTGTATCAGTTTCATATATTTATTCATTACAGGTATAAAGTTATGATTATTTCAAGTTAGGGTTGTTGATTAATCCAAAACTTGTCATGTGAGACTAAAGAACAGTTTGATGAAAATGCTAGTCTCTTGTTGATTAAAGTTAAGGAAGGTTTGTAGGTATGTGATAATATACACTAGGTCTATTACAAAGTTTCAAATCATATTTTGATGATGAAATTGATGAGGGATTTTGGTTGAGTACAAGTTGGGTACATGGTTGAGACAAGTAGTTGATGAGTTGGCACATACATGAGGTGTATAGTTGATGGTGTTAGTACATATTGATGATTCATAGTTGATGAGTACTTGATACATGATTGGTACATACTTGGTGCATGGTTGATGCACTTCTTTATGGTATAGGTTGGTGCATGGTTGATGCACTTCTTTATGGTACATGTTGGTGCATGGTTGATGCACTTGTTTATGGTACAGGTTGAGGTACTGGTTGGTGCATGGTTGATGCACTTGTTTATGGTACAGGTTGATTACAGGTTGAGGTACTGGTTGATGCATGGTTCAATTTTATTGGTACATGTTTATAGCGGTATATATCACAGTGATAGTGTGACAGTGGTTCCATCATTCTACTTCTACTTCAGGGTAGTTGGACGGGGCAAGGACAAGTGGTTGTAGCCACCTTTTGGTTGTAGCCGGAGAACATAGGAGGTTGTAGCCTGCTTCTGGTTGTAGCCAGAGAATTGTGGATTTGGAGCTTCCCTCAGGTTGTAGCTTGAGAAACTAGGGG
>ML783037.1:371943-383050 GCA_009831015.1 Picea engelmannii | reverse complement strand
TCCCGTGAGGGCTTTCACCATAAGGGGACCACTTTGGAGTTCATCCATATTTACTTCTTATCAACCATGAAAAAACAATAATGAGTCATATTTACATCAAACAATATTGGGTCCATTACCCAAACCTTTGTGCTACAGGGCTTGTTGACATCAATGACAACCAACCTTAATCAACAATTTCAAGCGTGCAAGTAAACTTAAACACTTAAGTAGTCGTACATCAACATTCCATACATGATGTAAGGAAATATAATCACTTAGTTAGCCATACATCATTATTCTTCCAGGCGAAAGAGAAATCTTCTTTATTTTAAGGCGCAAAAGAAAACATCTACTTTACTCCAAGGTGCACGATTAATCAATTACTTAAGTCAACCATAATCAATATTATTTCCAAGGTGCGCGCGTGATCTACATAATGAAATAATCATGAATCAACATTCCTTCCACAGCGTAAGGGAATTCAATCGCTCAATCATTATTCATTAATATTTTAGTGGCGCAAGAGTATATTGATTGTTGAAACTATCCTCAATCAACCTTGTAGAGATGTGAGAGCGTAACCTGATTTCTAGACAATCCTAGGTCAACATAAATAAATTCTTACGAGTAACCCTTAATTTTGTTCAAGGCACGTGAGGTGTTAATGAGTAAAAGGAGGTTCATAAGGATTAATGAAATCATGGAGCATAATCACCCTCCTCGTAACTTGATAAGGATCTACACTAGTCAACTTTTAACATTTTCCCATGACATCTCAACAAGGTCAAGCGTTGTTACCAAGAGCTTCAGATTTTCGTGTCCTGAATCAACTACCTATATCCACTATGGTTTCTTCGTGAGGAACCAACAATTCATTATCTGAGGAGGCTCCCATAAGTATTTTTTACTCTTCTTAAGTGTAACATAAGGGTTCAAAATCCAAGATCCCCAAGGTAAGACCCACAAGGATCAATCTTTAAAAGCAACCCAAAGGGTTCCAATACTACGTAAAACGTTCTCTGGTATTAGTCTATAAGAAGTCCCAACCCCTAAAGAAGAAATTTAATAATATTCACACTTCAATCAAACGAGATTGTTAATTCATGGCATGAATGAATGATTTGGAAGGTACGATTTTATAAGGGGTCCAAAGATATTGATTTCATAATTAAATAAAAATCAATATTATAATTGCAATTCATAACCAAGGAATCACCTATCAAGATTATGTTAAGGGTAAAAAAAAATACTTAACATAAAGAAAAATTGGGCATGATTATATTACAATCAAGTGAAGGAAGCACATCACCGAAGATTATTTACAATAAAAAAAATCTCAAGAAAAAATAATGCATGATTGCAAGGTAGAGGTCTTGAACCTCCCAACACCATTTTGCTTAAACTAAAATCGTTAGACAAAGACATGGAATGAACATGAGTCAATGGACTCTATGGGTAAACCATTCGGTCAGAAGGCGAGCAAAAGGGAAGGATAAAGAAAGTATAGTGGAGGTCTCAGAGCTTAGACTCTCCACTAATACGCAAGAAAAAATATAAAAAGGAAGAAGTTGTTATTGTGGGTGAAATTAATGACTCAATGGTCAATGATCTGGGTGAATATTAATTACACCACGGAATTGATGCAAGCAAAATTCAGGGGTTATATTCCCCCTCAAAACTCGCAGCAAACGCATGCCCTAGTTCTGTTTTCATTGAGGGTTCCCTAAAACCAAAATTCTAGTATCCAAACACAATAGAGGTAGACCATGAACAAAAACACAGAGTACAAATTTGGTGTAAGGGCATAGGGTTTAAGTTGAGTGAAGGAACAGTCTGGACGCACAAGGCGGGGCGAGTTTTTCCTTACAATCACAGAGGTCAACAAGGAAACGATGGGTGAATCAAGCTTCTGAGATAGGTAATAAGAGATGTTGATCCGAAAAATGCAAAGGATACTCATTCATTTCTGCTGAGTGGATTCATCAACACTGGGAAAATCGAAGTGCAAGCGAAAAGAGCTATCCCGAAAAGAGGAGGGGGAAAAACGTCGTCAAGAAATTAGATAAAAAACAAGGATGATTCTGCCATGAAGAAGAAGGGAAATCGCCAGGAAAACCACCTGCTGGGAGAATTGTGCATCTCGAAATGATAGAGGCAATAACTTAGACTTTAGAAAACACAACAGTAAAGGAAAATGCCTAGACATAAGTGCAATCGTGGAGTAAGGAGTGGAGGCGGAGAGTTGTAATTTCCCAAGAAAACACTGAGAATGAAAATAAA
This sequence comes from Picea engelmannii, assembly GCA_009831015.1. Taxonomy (NCBI): domain Eukaryota; kingdom Viridiplantae; phylum Streptophyta; class Pinopsida; order Pinales; family Pinaceae; genus Picea; species Picea engelmannii. The sequence continues at coordinate 380,788 of ML783037.1, read as the reverse complement.
ACGTTGATCGAATTCAACCCAACTCAGAAATTTAATAAGGGAGAAGTTGTGTGAATTCTCTTGGGAAAACGTAGAGACAAGATATCACTATGGCGAACTATTAGAAGACACAGGGTTTTAAAAACAAAAAGAGAACGCCCGAAAGGGATGGGTACCAATCTGGGTGACAATTTGGGGGCCCAATGCAGAGATACAAAGAGTAAAAATGCATGGTTGTTTTCCCCACATGCTGGGCATGTCTTACATAAAAAGCGCAAAGAAAAAAGATGAGCTAGTCGTTGAGCAACTAGTGTGAAGGTGCAGAGGAAAAAAGTTAAACAAAGGAGGTTTTTCTCCTGGGTACAAATGCGGAGGGAAAATATATCACAGTGGTTAAGTTGGGTGTGCCATGAAGGTTCTGCCTAATTAGATCCAGAAATTTAATTAAAAACAATTTAAATAACTCAGATAATAATCCACAAAACTTCAGTCGCTCCCAATCATTAATTAGAAGATTCCTTGCTACTCATTATCAAGCAAAGTTCAGTGTTCAAAATAGATAACCAGACTTCACCATTTCCAGTTTCGAATTTAGATTATATGCACAGTATCTACAACAGATTTAGTTACAAATTCAAGACAATAATTCATAGCCATCCATTAACTCGCAAAACTTAACATCAATTTAATACAGCTCCTGCAACAAATTACATCCATATATATAATCCAACTTATTATATTCAAGCTTAAACAAAAATAATGTAACAACAAATGGTGAAGACAGACTTGGAGACGATTCCCGCGACTGGGGTCCCTCCTTCCTTCTCCTGCTTGCTAATTGTTGAGACTTCACCAATACCTCCTAGCCAACGCTAGGGGTATTCTTCTTCCCCCTTAGCCCCCTGAGCTGCAACGGGGCCATGCACAAATGCGATCAAAAATATCTATCTCCTAGTTCGTCTTACAAGGTTGAGCTACCACTCTCTCTCTCGAGCTAGGTATCCCAACTCTCACAAGTAAAACCAGTCAAAGAAATTTCGACAGCATAAATTTATGCATACCAGTCATGATCCATTCCTCTTCTCAGCCATTACTTTTATAGAATATGTCTTAGTGACCCTTTCCATTTGCATGTTCAAATCATTTTATTAAAAATTAATTAGGAATTACTCCCACTGTACACTTGTCACCCGTTTCCTTAGTTGCACCAATAAATTCACTTATTTATTTTAATTAAAATTCAATTTCCCTCATCCATCCTAAAAGCGCTCCTAAAAATACTCCTAGTTGTCCCTTTATTCCCTCTATTTCCTTTTTAATGACCGAAGCCTTTCTAAAACTTAGTTTTTTTTTATTTAGGAAAGTTCTTTAGTTAGACTAGACCAGATTCCTTTCTATGCTTCCACATTTATTTTTACATTCATTTCCTTTCTTATCTTAGTTCCAATTTATAATTTGTTGCACATAATCATGTAATTAAATCTTTAGATAAAATATTTCTCCTTTTTAATTCTTAACTTGATTTTTCTTCATCCCCTTGTATTTAATTTATTGGTTATTTTTAGTCTTCTTACCCAATTTAGACTTAGGCTTAAAACTTTTTAAACTAGGCTTAGAATTTTTAAGGGGATTTTATAATTAATAAAATTACCCATTTATTAATTATTTTTAAGTCTGACAATAGTCAAAACAAATTATTGTTTTATAGGCACTTAGGTTCATTGACTCACCTTTATTAAAAATCGCGACGCTCCCTTCAAGACGCACTCCGTGCTCCAAGGGTTCCACTCGCCTTTATTCAAGTTTTATTTATGCAACGTGCCCTTCAAGATGCACTACGTGATCCAAGGGTTCCACTCGCCTTTGACTGTTTTTGGTAGTTTTTCAAACCTTGGAGTCAATACTCCATCAGGTGACCTTGTGAGAGACTAAGGGCCTCTGAGGAATAAGGACCCTGCCTTATTGGGCGCCCCTTGGAATATTCGTGAGTGATTGTCTCTGTCTGCACTCACGACATTGTGGATCTTTCGAACTAGGTAATCGTTAACCTACAATTCGAGCAATGGTGGGAGTGCTAGTAGGTTGTGGCAGGGTTGCTTCCACACCTCTCCCTTGATATCTGGTTGTTTTGCATGGCCCCTTTACTCCTTATGTCATTCTGATTAGCAAGAAATCGTCAGCCTGCATCCATCATCGAAACATTGTCAATGATCCATAAACAACATCATAATATACCTGACCATGTGTCACATATGCATAAATATAAATACCCAAACCATAAACAGTCCACTCCCTGACTCGATCTGGAGTCCAAGGAGGTCCATTGATGCCAACGACATCCTTAATCTATCAATAGTCCTGCACACTCAGGAGAAACCCGTCAATAGCACATGTATATACATAGATATAAAATAACATAACATCATTGTCCAACAACATCATCATTTGAATCCATAAGTGAAACAAACAACCATATACTAAACTGGATCACTTGCACGGAAGTGTCCTCAAAGAATAAGCCAAATCATGTGCGTGCAAGAGCAGGATGTTACACCAATTCTTTTCCTTACATCCTAGAACTCATAAATTCAATTGGAAATTCATTCCCTTCGTTATTATTCTATGTAAGGACAATTGTAAACACAATATCATAAGCAAAGGTATAGAGTATGAGATCTTTGCAAAAATCCAAGCTCATCAAGGTAGGGGACTAGGTTATCTCTTCTCTTCTCTTTACACAATATTATTTCTCCTTAGGTCCCGATTTGAAATCTGCAATTTTCTTTATCATATCCTGAAGAGGCTTGACAATTTCAGCAAAACTTGGGACACACCTTCTTACAAAATTTATTTTCCCAAGAAATGATTGCATGGAATTTTTATTATGGGGAAAATAAAACTTTGAGATGGCTTCAATTCTTTCAAGTTATATCATCATACCATCTTTAGATACAATAAATCCGAATTATTTTCCTTCATTAACTACAAAACCAAATTTCTTTAGATTCAATGAAATGCCATACCTTTTGCATCTGTTAAATATTTTTCTCAAGTGTGCTATATGAATTTTTTTGTCTTTGGAGAAGACAGTGAAATCATCGAGATACACCAACACACAATCACCTATTAGTCCCATAAATGTAATGTCCATGGCTCTTTGAAAAGTTTCCTCTACATTTATTAGTCCAAATGGAATTTTCTTGTAGGCATAAGCTCCCCATTTGGTTTGGAAATAAGTTTTCAACTATTCATCATAGGCAAGTAGTACTTGATTTTAACTAGAAAAACCATCTAATAATGAGATAATTTAATAACCAACGATACATTGCAATATTTGTTCCATGGGTGCACAAGATAATTGTCTTTTTTTGAATCCTTATTCAAGTTTCTGAAATCAACACACAATCTTATGTCTCCATTATTTTTCCTTATGGGAGAAAGATTTGGAATCCATTGGGTATGTTTGACTGGGAAGATTATCCTTGTTGCTAATTGCTTATTCAATTCATCCTTTACTTGAGGCTTTAAGTTCGGATGCATCTTTCTCAACTTTTATTGAAAAGGATTTATGTGAGGCTTCGTAGGAATGATATGTTGGATGATATTTGTATCATATGTCTTGAGGCAATCATATGTCGAGGAAAATCCATCTTTGTATTCTTTAAATAACTTGACGAAGGATTTATTTTTAGTTGGTGAACAATTATTTCCAAGGTTGATATTCTATGGTGTACTGTTAGTTCCCATATTTATTACTTCAAAATGCATAGTTGAATTGTTAGTTTTGTAGTTTGTTACTTTCTTGAACTTGTATTGAATATCATAGAGCTTCTAAAGCCTTACCACATTTTTGGGGATATTATTAATTCAAGTGGGTTTACTCCCAATTGTTTGACTTGTTGAGTGAGGAGGATCATAATTCACATCTTGGTCATGTTGGCCTTCATCTATGACAAAATCTTTGAAGTTATCTTCAAGATTTAAGAAACTTATGATTTGTTGGTTGTCATCAAAGACTCATCGGTTGGTTATGTTGTTAGGAATTGAAGGCTTGTACAATAATTCCATAGAAAAAGTATCAGGAATTATTCCTTCAGATGGAATTAACTTATATTCAACATTAGCTAGTAAATCGACACCATAATTTAATAAACGAGGAAAATGATTGATATTAAATGCATCAAAGTGTTTAATCAATTCCCATACCTCATGTTGGTAATGTTTGAGGTGAATTGAAAGGAAAAGAATGATGTTTCTTACATGTCTGATCAAAATTTATGAGTCATTGCATACCTTTATTTTCCTTGATTTCATATCTACTACCTTTTTCAGTCCTTGTAGAAGATATTCATATCCAGTGGCATTATTTGTGCATTGGAAATCAAGTCTGCGTGAAATCAAAGTTTTCTTACCATTAAGGTCTTTAAGAATGCAACTAGAACCGGCACCTTCAAGAGACTTGGACCCATGAAAGAAAAAATTCCACATGTTTGGATCACCTTTAAATTTAGTTATGGACTTAGATTTTTCTTTATTTTCTGAATTGTTGAGGTTAATTAAACTAGAATATACTTCTAATTTATCCCTATACACTATGTTAGTGTTAGTATCAATGTTATCTACTATATTAAAGTGAGGCTCAACAATATGAGTGCAATGAAGGATTTAAGATTGTGTGTCTAATTCTGCATAAGGAGAAATCTCATCATTTTGATTCCTAAAGAAAGAATCATAAGAATTGTTCCCCAATATTGAATGACTGAACATTGTGGGTTCATTGGGATCATTTAAGTCTGTTATCACATTCGTCATGTATCTTTCTCTACCCATTCTTATTTGATTAGGTTTTCCATTGTATGGTAGCCATAAGTGTGACCAATCATTAGCAAAGTATCCATCAATCATAACAAGCCAATCTTTGCTTAAAATCATTCCGTAATTATCAAGGATATCAACCACTATGATATCAATAGTTTGGTGCACTTTAGGGTTGGATGATAATCTAATCAAGACATTCTTTAAATCCTCAATAACTTTCACCCTTGACCTATCTAACTGAATGATTTGGATATCATATTCCTTGGACTTGATATTGATCTTTTCACATAATTTAAGGGGTATGACATTTGAGGAAGCTCCTAAATCTACCATGCAGTTGTGAACATTTCTGTTAAAAATTTCAAAAGTCAATCAGAAAGGATGAGTATTCGATTTTGATCTTTGGCCAGTTAGAGATGCATTTACAGTTGATTGTTTCTTTGGTGTTGTCTTTTCAGTGGACTAGTTAACTTTACCTTTCCCCTTCACTGCTCCTACATTAGCTTCTTTGGTGTTCTTAGAAGCAATACCTTGCAATGTTTTGATAAAGTTATCTTGAACATGAGGTAGCTTCATAAGTTCAAATAAGGAAATGTTTGCGTTTTTTTCTTTTCAAATCTTCCAAAAAAACATAATCTAATTTAGGTGGAGGAGTAAAAGGGGTAACCTGCCTATCATGAGAAGGTGTCTTCTGGGTGTTGGATGTTGCCTTAGTAGTTTCAAAAGTGGAAGGAGGGTTGGAATATTTTTCCATACTTGTGCTCCTTGTGGTTACTGCGTTTTGGGACATATGATTTTCTTCCACGTCTTCCTCTTCTTCTTCTTCCAATCCAAAATAAATGTCCCAAAAAGAATTAACATCCTTTTCTTATATTCCATTGGTCTATTGAGATTGATCATGTTGTTATGCTTCCCCCTCCTCTTCTTCTTAGAGTTATGTTTGGGTATCATTTTCCCAATCTTTGAGGGCTTGTACAAAATCTTCCATGTTTATGCCTTCTAAAGGAGGGGTTGTCTTAGTGGTAGGAGGAGTACTATTTTCCTTCTTGGGTGTGAATCTAAAAAATTTCTTGGGGATTGAAGATCCTTCTCCACAATTCTTTATCATATCTATGATTTTTTTGGATATTTTCTTAACAATTCTCTATAGGACTTCCATATATGTGGAGTCTTGATTTTTCTTGTCCTCGGGAGTTTTGGTCACAATATTCATGGTTTTCACGACATTTTTATCCTTTGAAGATTCAATTCCAGGATTTCCTTTAAGACTAAACATGTCCTTCTCAACCTTGATGCTTTCTTTAAAGGTAGCTTCTAAAATATTTTTCCCAACCCTTTTTCCAAACATTTCCATGGAAACAGGGAGGGCTAAAGTATAAAATTCAATACAAACATCTTCAACAGGTTTGGAAGCTTGAGAAATTTTATTCATTCAAGTGAGAAACCTTTGATTGAATTCCTTAACCTTCTCTTTTGCATCCATTTGAATCCTGGAAAGATCTAGAACTAAAGTTTTTGGGGTCTTATCCTCACCAAACTTTTCAATAAAAGTGGTTTCAAAAGCATTACAGCGAGTGATTGAAGCTTGAGCTAAAGAAAAGTACCAGGTGCAATCCTTGTTTTCAAATGTGTAAGGAAATATCCTGTAGACAACATCTTCATGTTGGAAATTCATCAATCTAACCGCAAGCATAAAAATTTTAACATGTTCTTCCACAAAATATTTCTTATTTTGGTTGAATTTGGGAAATAACTTCTCATGATGTTTAGGCATTTCATGGACCGCCCCAGGTACTGCAACAAAATCAGGTACCAACCAAGGTGGTTATTTTGTTGGTTATCATTAATTTCAGCCATGGGTTGAGGATTTACAGGGATTTCCCCTTCTCCTTCAGGTTCGTCTTCCAGTTCACTCTTGGTGTCTTGGGTGGAGATTTGGGAGGAATGGGAGGTTCACCTCCCCTAGCAAGTAAGTAGTTCTCAAGATCAAAATATGAGGGTTCTGAGACTCCTTGTAAAACTTGCAATGGGTGATAATCGAGTGTCCCTATGGTTGGGTTTCCTTCGTAGGGGATGGGAATTTCAAGAGTCATTTCTCCCCACATGGTACTTCTTTGTCCCTTGATTACTGAAAAGTCAATACGGAGTTGTTTGGTTTGTCTACTCTAGTGACGATCTAATACACGTTTACGAGTTTGTTGGACTATTAGATTAATTTCATCGTCGGAGAAATTTTTGGACGTTGGTGATAAAAGTTCGAACCGATGGAAACCCCATTGAGTGGATATATGAGTGGGAGTATTCAACGAATACGACAGAGGATGTAAAACCTGATCGAGGTGTGTGTAGTGAGAACCACTTGACTGAGTAGTGTTTATTAGCAGAAATGAATGGGTAGGGTTTTTCAATTTTTTAGTAGCCATTCAGTTTGATGGCCCTCCTTATAGTGTCATTTTTGTTGATGGGTGTAGATGGCCTCTCAAGTAGGTAAGGGATCATTATTGATGGTAGGTCCCAATTAGACCTGCTCTTGTTTGGAATAATGTTTCCGGCCAGTATGTGAACCTAGTTTCCACTCTAAGATATTTTCTAATATAAATCCAAGAACAAAATGTTCTGAGATGAATTGAAAGATAAAATTTAAATCTAAATAATAATGTCTAAATATATTCTAAATGAAATTCTATATTATTTTAACTTATCCTCATCATGATAAATCTAATGAATATGAGCATGGTACGAGAGATGTTGTTACTAGGAAAATAAATAATTCATTGAAGCAAATAACAAATGAATTTGACAATGAAATATGATACAATAACAAATAAGTAAAAGTTATACCTTTAACATTGTGTGTGTGCTCATAAGGAAATATATGATGACATAAACATTAAGAACAAAGTGGAGAATAAATTCATATAGCTAAGTTCAACAACATTCACATCATAAATATATGCACTAGATAAATCTTGAATACACATAGCAGAATCATAAACCTCCAAAATTGTCTCTCTCTCTATTCATTCACACAGTAAGAATATTGTTCTGATACATTAGAGATCAAAATCCCTTTCTCAGTTGGAGTCTCCTCTTTAATAAAACAAGAGAGATTGTTTAGTTTCTGGAATTTCCTTTTGTTAGAGGAAAGTTTGGGCTTGTCTCTTCATATTCCATATTCAACATACAACAAGTAATAATGAAAAATAAATAAAAAAGATAAGTTACAAAAATCAATTCAATCATGAGACCCTTTGTGATTCGATTTGATCTCTATATTCCTTCCACATCGCATAGTCCTCCATGATTTTTTCTAATTTTCTCAACTACATCTTCTCTAAGTTTAGCTCTCCATCACAAATTTTGGTTGTGACCTCAATTTTTAATTATTTCTCTATCTTCTTTATGAAGCTCTTGGCTAGTTTTATTATCTTCATTGGTTTCATCAAGTATTCATTCAATACCTCTTTATTAGCTTCAGTGAGTTGCTCAATACTCATTTGACTGGCTTATATCTGTTCTTTTACTTCATATATTCACATCTCCCCTAGGGTTACATCATCAATGTTTGTCATGACCTTCATTCTGAACTCTTTAAGGATCTTATCAAAAGTGTTGCACGACCTCTTATATGTCTTTGTCACCTTTTTTTGAATGCCTTGGATAACTTCCAACAAAGGCTTCCATGTATTAAATAGGACCTGATCCTTTATTCTCTATCTAGTGGTGTAGAGTGACAAGGTATTTGGTTGATTCTTGTACACACCTTGTCAATCTATGATTCTATCAAAGGAATCATTGGCCTTTTGATATTTATCTCTTATTTCTTCAATATGGTTTTCCAGCCTTATCTAGTCGTCCCTATTCCTCTGAATGTCATTTAGGACGTAGAAACATTACTTTTTCTCTGCTTTTAGATCCTCATTAATCATTGTGGCTTCTTCCCTCATGGATTCTAGAACAATATCTCTTGCTTTGATTTCTTCAGGAGCCTTCTCAATATTTTCCTTATCTTTCTCTAAACCCTAAATTTTTTGTTCCATCTATTCAA
>ML783037.1:311462-338630 GCA_009831015.1 Picea engelmannii | reverse complement strand
GAAGGTATACATACCCTAACCCCCTCTGGATTTGAACTTGTAACCTCTTAAGAGGAAACACATGTTCTTAACCATTAGGCCCACTTAGATTTATAATTATTTTATTAAGATAAACATACAATCATTTTATTTTTTTAATTTATATACAATCAAAATCAATTAAATAATTAGATCTCTATACAATCAAAATCAATTAAATCATCACAAAAATTAATAAATATATAATCAAAATAAATCCAAAAAATCAAATAATTAAATAATTTATTTAACTACAATTTACTAAGAAGCACCTCTAAAATTGATAAATACATCTTTTTAAAATAAGGTTAATAGATGCATAAAATAAGATTAGTAGATGCATATGTGTTGCAATAACTTTTCCTGACTGTGTGACTCATATTCATTACTTTTAGTTAACATTGATATGATGTTATGCTTAGTAATGAATTATCATTGTCATTATATATATATATATATATATATTACTTATAGTTAATGAAGATATAATGTTAAGTTTAGTAATGAACTATCATGGTCATAACGCATCATTTTTATTAGATGTATATACTATTGTATTGTTTTGAAATTTAAATGCTTATTTTTTTCCTTATTATTTAAAGAGATAAAATTAAATAACAATATACATTACATAATATTACATCTTATTATGTTAGATTTATAATCGTTTTATTAAGATAAACATATAATTATAATTTTTTTAATTATATATAATTAAAATCAATTAAATATCTAGATTTATATATAATCAAAATTAATTAAATTACCACAAAAATTAATAAATATATAAACAAAATAAATTCAAAAAATAAAATAACTTCTTTAATTAAAATTTACTTTACTAAGAAGCACATTTAAAATTGATAAATACATTTTTTAAAATAAAGTTAATAGATGCATAAAATAAGGTTAGTAGATGCATATGTGTTGCAATAACTTTTCCTGAGTGTATGACTCGTATTCATTACTTTTAGTTAACACTGATATGATGTTATGCTTAGTAATGAATTATGACATCTCATAATACATCATTTTTATTAGGTGCAAACAATCTTGTATTGCTTTAAAATCTATACTCAATCTTTTTCCTCTTATTATTATTTAATAAGGTGAAATTGTATAACAATGTGTATTACATTATGAATCTTTTATTATTATTTAATATATATTTTCTATGTATTACATTATTTTCTCCTCTTATTAAAATTGAATAACAATATGTATTATATTATGAATTTTTTATTATTATTTAATGAAATAAAATTGAATAACAATATATATTATATTATGAAATATATAAGTGTAATATATATTATATTATGAAATATATAAATATAATTGTTTTATATTTTAAATTTATATTAAATATATATATATATATATATAACCAAAATCAATTGCATCATCACTAAAATTAATAAATATATGATGAACACAAATTTAAAAATAAAATAATTTAAAAAGTCATAATTATAATTAAAAAAATAACAGTTCATATATCTTTTTAAAATAAATTATCTTTTAAATTAGAAAAATAATATTTTATATATATTTTAAAATAAATTATCTATTTCATATATTTTTTAAAATAAAATTAGTAAATGTATTTTTTTAAATAATTAAAACCACCATCATCATATAGGAAAGGTTAAATGGGCGAGTGAGCATTCATATTCAATATTAATATTTACAAAGTAACCAAAAGGGAGTGCTGGGAGAGTGCCTATAAACTATTTAAAACAAAACCATAGAAATAATATATTTTAAAAATAAATTACACGTGTCATATATTACATCAAATGTTGGAAAAGTCCCACAGTTTTCAAGAAAGTGCTCACCATACGATTTGGTAATTTTTTAAAACAATTCAGTAGGAATCTTCCCATGCCACGAATGGTGAAAGTGCTCACCATAGGATTTAATAATTTTTTTTAAATGAATGTGCTCACCATATGATTTAGTAATTTTTTTAAAACAATTCAGTAGGAATCTTTCCATGCCACGATGGTGGTTTTTATTTATTTAAAAGATGACTATATGATTGTAACTTTCTCCCACATAAGGCTGTATTGCATCCAAGTGGCGGTTAATGATTGATGTAAATTAGTTTATTATTAATGCTCAAGCGACCCGTGACTTGAGACAATATTCTCAAGAGCCGAAGCTGAAGATGGAACCAGAGCTGGATATTTGTCATTTTGGAGTTACAGGTTGGCGGAGGGTGATAAGGTTAACACTTCTTTGGCCGAGAGTTTGTTAAGATTTCGACAGGTTTAGCAGTTTTTTTTAGGATTTACCAACTTTTTCTTGTCCTCGATTCTACCTCCATGAAGATGGAGACAAAACCAACCACTGTTTCCGAGGTGCCTTCCCCTTTAGTTATCTAGTTTTTCTTTAATGGACCGTGGTTAGTAGCATTTGGTATTTACGTCGCCCACTAACCCTATGCAATCAGCATTTAAGTACCTGTAATTGGGCCCTAAATCTATTAATTTTGCCACCTATTTCAATTCTAGGAAACTGGTCCATTATTGATGACTCGGGCGTGAATGTTACCAGTGGAGCCCAGGTGGCTTTGCTATGGCAAATCCTCGACAGGATGACATAGAAGGTGACATCAGTGCACTGATGGGTGCAGCTGACGAGGCCATTTGGCAGAACGCAGGTCTTTTCGCCACTGTTGATTCCTTGGGAGTGGGTATGACCTCATTTACTAGTCCTTCCAGTGATATGACCTCTAAACTTACCATTCCATTTAGCAGGAAGTTAGACTATACGCCTACCTTTGTCGGTTCCCTTCCCGTGTTGTCTAGTATTTCGCGGCCTGTGGGTGGTCTGAACACAGGTTTAAGGGGTGCAGGCTCTCCCAACACACAGAGAAAGGTGAGAAAGCCATATGATACTGTTGGAGTTAGGCGCAAACAATGGAAAGCCAACAAAGTCATAAAGAGAATGGTCTTGGGGTCTGATATCGGTCTCAAAGAGACCTGTAGGATAGCTTTGTGTGTGTTGGTTGGCAGAGTCTCATACAACTATTTGAGTAAGGTTCCTATCTTGGTTTGGGTTGAACAACACTAGGCGCCTATTCTAGGCTATGCTCCTGAGATATTGTACTTAACTAAAGGTTGGTTGGGTTTTATTTTTAAAGATCTGGAAGATTTAACTCTTCTTCTGGAAACTAGGTGGGTGATTGGAGGCAATAGCCTGATGTTGAAGCGGTGGAGGGTAGCATTTCACCCGACAACTGAATTCTTCCAAAATCGCCATATGTGGGTTCTTTTACCTAGTTTACCCATACAAGTCTGGAACGAGGGTGTCCTAAGGGCTATTGGAAACTCTTTGGGTACTTTTATCATTGTGGACAGGCAAACCCTTATGGCTTCATCTAGAAAGATTGGGAGAATTCTGGTTGAAATGGACATCCACAACGGACTACCAAAGGTTATAGAGATAGAATGGAGAGGTTGTCGGGTGCTTCAGAGGTTAGATTATCTTGGCATACCATTCAAGTGTAGTCTATGTCATAGTATGGGACACCTTCAAAGGGACTGTAATGGTTGTGTGGAGGAAGAGGTGTCGGAAGACACCGCGATGTTTAGAGAGTTTCATGGCACCTCACTGGAAGTGGATTATTTTGGGACAGAGACTCTTCATTATTCATCGGAAGTTTCTAGCCAGCCTAAGCCAGTGGACACGCTCTCGGGTAAGTTAAAACTACATTGTCCTACTCTTTTTTCTACATTAACGTTGTGGGAAAGGGATGTATTGGATGCTTCTTGCTGGCTAAAATTTCTACTTCCAAAGACAAGGTGTCCTACGAAGTGGATAAGGAGCTTTTAGAGTGGGGTCAGCTCGTCAGGTGGATAGGGTTACACCACTGGCGGGGTTTTCGAGGGTAGAGTCTTTGAATTTCTTCGCGAGTCCTAATCTTTCTTCTGAAAAGGAAACTATGTATGGGCATCATGTTGGCCGTGTTGACCCTAGTTCGATGATTATCTCCTCTCCTTTGTCTCTGTTGCGGTCTGATGTAATTGAAACTCCTCTCGGATGTAGGGAATCAGAGGAAGACGACACTACTCTCAGTGTCCCCGATTCCTTTCATTCGCGACACTAATTCTACTGTTCTATTACCAATTTACTTGGGAAACATTGTTTATGGAAATTCCTCTAGTGGTGGGGAGGCTAGTACCTCGTGTCCATGTGTTGAGGGGGCAGGAAAAGAGTATGCCTGGTCTAGGGGCCTGGGCATTGAATATTCATCGATAAAAACAAGGAGCTCTCAGAAGAAATTGGCGGTTTCGACCTCCCTGACAAATGACATTGTTCCTTCTACCACTGATTGTAGGGCACTTAGAGCAATGAAAGCCCTAGCTAGGGAAAAATAATGTTATTACTTTCCTTAAATCTTAGAGGGATTGGGGGCACCCTAAAATCGACCTATTTCCATCGTCTTTTGGATAGAACTCGTACGAACATCTTGTTTTTATAGGAAACCTTGGTCCATGAACAAAAAGCTAGAGCTTTCATGAATTTCTTCCCACCTTCCTAGGTATCTTTTGTTGTAAATTCAGTTGGTAACTAAGGAGGTCTTTTAGTCACCTGGGATCCAAACAAATTTTCGCACATTTCCTGTGGTGGCATTTTGATGACAGGCAGGTGTATTGCTAGCAAGAGGGAGCTCACTCTGCTCAATATCTATGGACCGTGCTCGAAGCGGAAAATATTTTGGAATACTATGGCAGACAATGGTCTACTATCTCATAAAAATATGGTTATTGCTAGCGATTTGAATTTAACTATCTCGTTGGGTGAGGTCTGGGGAGGATCATCTCAAGCAGGACCTTTGGCCGGTTTTTTCAAAGCATATTTTCAATCCAAAAATTTATTTGATATCCAATCAGAAAGGATAGTCTCAACCTGAAGGAATGGGCGAACTGGTACAGACTCTATTTCCAAGAGACTGGATAGGTTTTTTATTTCTGGAGATTTGTTAACAAGTGTGGGCCTCTACAGGTCCTGGGTGGAGTACCCGTTTATATCATATCATGCCCCGATTTTATTACAGTTGGAGATTCCTCCATTATACAAAGCCTACCCTTTTGAATTAAATTCATAGTGGTTGCTTGAAAAGGATTTCAACGACTTAGCTCATAATGTATGGAAGGATCCTAAATTTTTATCCGAAGAAGGCAGACAACGCAGAATAGTTTGGAAACTAAAAAACTTCAAGACACACACCAAACCGTGGGTAAAGGAAAGAAATGGCAGGAACTTGCTACATCTGGAAAAGATGGAGACATAAATACAATATACTATTTTGAACATGGTGGGAGGTGCCTCGCTTCCTGAAGTGGAAAGACACCTTAGTAATGTGGAACAAGAAAGAAATAAGTTATTAAAAGCGAAGGAAGAACTGTGGAGACAACATAGCAGGGCGATTTGGATCCAAAGCGGTGACCAAAACACAATTTTTTTTCACCATTTTTCCAATTACAGGAGGAATCAGAAAAATGTTTGGGTGATATTAGATGAAACTGGGTCTATGCACAGTGGTCAGGGAGAATTAAAAGATGAAGAGGTAAATTTTTTTTTTTTTTTTTTCAAGGCACAGGACCATCCTTCCACAACCGATCAAGTCAAAGGTGTTGGTATTTTCTCCAGGTTGATTATTGTTGAAGAAGCAAGATCTTTGCATGGTCCAGTTAACTTGGGTGAATTGAAAGAAGTTTTATCTCTGTTCAAAAAATATATAATTCCAAGGCCCAATGGCTAGATTGTCAAGTTTTTTATCCATTTCTTTGAATTGGTAGAGGAGGACCTCTTAGAGATGGTTGAGGAGTCGAGGTTGAAAGGATTTATTGTTGGGAGTCTAAATTCTACGTTCTTCGAATAAGCCAACTACTTTCGGGGATTTCAAGCCAATATCGTTGTGTAACCTCTGCTACAAATTAATTTCAAAAATAATTGCAAATCGGATTAAACCTATCCTTTCTAGATTACTCTCAGCTGAGTAGTTGGGATTTTTGAAAGGTAGGAAGATACAAGATGCTATTGGAACAACACATGAGTGCCTCCATAGCATAAAAAAAATAAAATTAAAATCCCTTGTTATGAAGTTGGATCTGTGGAAAGCATATGATTGCATAGATTGGGATTTTTTAAGGATGATTTTAATACAAGTGGGCTTTGATATTCAGATGACCAATTGGATTATGAGTTGTGTCATTTCCACGTCATTTGTTGTATTACTTAATGGAGAGGCTACAATTTTTTTTCAGAAGTGGCAGAGGTTTACGCCAAGGGTGCCCATTATCCCCTTTGTTATTTATTCTGGTTATGGAAGGTCTTAGCCTATTACTAAAGGAAAGAAAAGGGGAAGGAAAACTAGCAGGTATTAAGGTGTCTAGAATGATAAAAAATCTCCACTTATTCATTATGGATGATGTATTAATCATGACCAATGCCACACTTCAAGAATGGCTGGAAATTGATAGACTCATCAAATTGTTCTGTAAAAATTCGGGTCTTTAGGTTAATGATTCCAAAACAACTATTCTATACGAGGGGTTATTGGAAGTGGACCTAACCCATTTCAAGTCCTTTCTCCCTTTTACATTTACATATCTAGCAATAGGATTAAAATATCTTGGTTATTATCTAAACTGGGGTGTACAAAGTTGAAGACTGGAGCTGGTTGCTGGCCAAGATGGAGAAAAAAATTGGATTGTGGTGCAATAGGTGGTTATCCTTGGGTGGTCAATATATTTTAATAAAATCGGTATTGGAGAGTCAACCAGTTTATTGGATGTCGTTGGAGACCATCCCCCACTCAGTATTAAACAAGATTCAGGAAATTATGTTTAATTTTCTATGGAATGGTAATAGTGAAACTCAACATTACCATCTTTGCAGGTGGGAATCTCTATCCAAACCAAAGAAATGCGGTGGATGGGGTTTTCACAATTTATTCCACTTCAACAAAGCTCTAAATGATAATACACTGTGGTGAGTATTAACTCGAGATGGAATTTGGCATAATGTAATAAGGATAAATACCTCCCCTTTACCACTGTCATAAATTGGTTCAGGTTGGCCACCTTCAAACAGTTTGTGGCATCAAGAATCTAGAACAGTCTTATAAAATCGGTCCACTTGATCACTCATTGGCTAAGTTGGATTCTAGGATCGGGCTATCTTGTTATTCTCGGTAGAGACAGAATCCTAGGGTTGGGAGATAGATGTTTTCTCTCGCAAGATCTTATCACTCAATTAAAGCGGAAAAAAATTACAGTACTCTCCCAAGCCAAAGGGAAATTGGATCATTTCTCCTTTTCAGCCAACTGGATCAGTAGTAGCAAGCTGGGTATAATAGGTGAACTCGCAGCAGAATGGGATCAATTTTGTATCGCTCTTATTGGTGCAGGAGCCTCCATCCAAGAAAATGATGATGAACTGATGTGGACCGGAGGCGATACTTCTGGGTCTCTTACTATTAAAAATGCTTATATGGCTCTAATATCTACCCAGAGGTTCCTGAGATTTGGTGGATGGAGGTTAAATATATGGAAATGGCACATGCAACTCAAGATCAAATTGTTTATCTGGTTGGAAGTTGAAAATAAAATATTAACATGGGATCTACTTCAACAAAAAGGCTGGGAGGGCCCAAGCCACTGCCAAATGTGAAAACATGACACTAAAGATATTAGCCATCTATTCATGCATTGCACCTTCACCAAATTGGTATGGGAAAGGATAAAAACTATTCAGAAGTATAAAAAAATATGGGATGGGGATACATTATCTGATTGTTTTAAATCTTGGACAGACGACGAGTCTGTCTCCTCTACTCTAGCTTCCCTTATTTGCTGGTATATTTGGATAGATAGGAACACAGTTATATTCAATAATACTTCTCCTTCAATTCTCTCTATGGTTATCAAGACTCTCGAATCAATTAAAAGACATCCAACATCACAAAAACTTATCCCTTTAAGAGCTTGTTTGATTTCTCAGTTTGTTGATCCTACTACTGCACGCTTTGATGGGGCATTTGATCCGGATTTTAAGAGCAGAACAAAATGAATACAGATTATTAATAGGTTCTTAACACAAAATAATAGAGATACAACAAAACTGGTTTTCTATTCAATAAGAAAATAAGCTAAAACTGTAAAATGCAGTGGAAACAAGCTTGCTGGAATTGTGGTGGCTTATCTCTGAGAAGAGATGTGACGATTGCGCTCATTCGCAAGAAGATCATTACAATGAGGCCCTAAAGGCCTTTTTACAATAGCCAGGAATTCCAAAATCCCTAGACATACAAAAACCTAACCCTAGGAGATGAAGCGCCAAAAGTCATGTGGGCCCCGTTTGGGTAAGTTACTACATCAACTTCCCAGGGTCGTAACTTTTGCATACGATTTCCATTTTAGGCGTATGAAAGCCCGTTGGAAAGGTATCTTCGAGGAGATTCATATTGGGGGAAATATCAAAGGAACTTCCATATTTCTACCCCTTTTCCCAAAAAAACATCGTTTAGGGCCTCAAAACAGCTCCGGAAGTGAAAAACTGCTAAAAATAGTAAATTACCAAAATTGCCAGAAAATTGTTTTGAGCCAGTTGGAAAAGGTCGGTGGCCATTGATATCCACCTGGATCAATCCTCCCTCCTTAGGAAGCAATGGTATCCATTGCATTGAGTTCCCCATCAGATGAGGAGATTTCTATTGAATTTGGTCCTAGGTGAGCCACTTGCCTTGGTGTAGGAGTTGCCCTGCTTTGACGACTCAATAAAGTTGGATCCTTTTTTGTCGAGTGCCCTTGATCTATGTGTTCACAATCTGATCACTAGATTCCTATTGTACGCAGTCGGGGTTGAGATCTGTTGGTGTCAATTGTTCTGCTACTTCTGAGGTGTCCAATAATGGTGGGAAATAAGGGCGAAGAAGATCCATGTTGAACACTGGGTGCAGGCCAAGGAAAGGAGGAATGTTGAGCTCAAAAGAATTATCCCCCACAACCTTGGTGATGGTGTATGCACCATAACAGAGTGGGAAAGCTTCCGATGGGGTCCTGTAAGGAATTCTTTCTGCAAGTGCAACCAAACTTTTTCACCCACCTGAAACTTATGTGGCACCCGATGTTGATCATGGCGTTGCTTCTACTTGTCATTGGACTTTTGTAGGATATCTTGAACCTGTTGGCTGATGTGTTGGATTCATTCAATGAACCAGGTGGATTTTTTAGCTTTTGTTGGAGCAGGAGATGAATCGATTGAGGTGACTACAAGGAGAAGTGCAACATCTATGGGACCCAATGGTTGGAATCCCAACCCCACCTGAAAGGGGTTGTGGCTGGTTGATCTATGTAGGGTTCGGTTGTAGCTATGTTGGACATAGGGAAGGATCTCATCGCTTGTGCAAGGGTGCTTTGAATTATACATGCGAAGGATATGCACAATCATTCGATTTACGACCTTGGTTTGGCCATCTGTCTGGGGGTGGAAGGCTATGGATTTGGTGAGCTTGGTGTCCAGCAGTGACCAGAGGCTCAACCAGAATGTGTTGAGAAATCGACTGTCCCGATTTGAGACAATGGTTTGTGGGATTCCAAAATGTACCCAGACTCGTTCAAATAAGAGCTTGGCAGTGGCTTCTACTGTGATGTTCTTCTTGCAAGCAACCAGAATCCCCATCTTAGAAAAGCTATCCACAACCAAAAAAACATAGTCATTTCCCTGCTTGGTGGATGGGAGGCCTGACATGTAGTCCATTGAGATGGATTCCCATGGCCTGTTAGGAGTAGGAAGAGGGGTGTATAGGCCCTGTTTCTTAGTGTTGGTTTGGTAATAGCGTAGGCAGTGCAAGACCTGATATACTTGTTGAACTCCTGTCGAAGTTTCGGCCAGTAGAAATGTTTTTGTAGCATCGCCACTGTATTTTCGACGCCGAAGTGTCCTGCCACCTGACTATAGTGGGATTCCCAGATCATTTTCGCTCACTCGCTTGATGGAACACATATATGGCCTAGATGACACAACAACCCATCCTGAAGATGGAAATTATCAACAACTGCGTTTGCACCCAACATTTGGTAGGTGGTGGAAAAGTCTGGATTTGTCTCATAGAGTTGGGGCCATCCAGAGGTCTCATGGCCGCAAGAGTCTAGCACCGTGGTGAGTGTCACGACTGGTGGTCTGCTGAGGCAATCAATGACGCAATTGATGCTTCTTGTTTTATACTTGATGTTGAGGTGGAATTGCTGCAAGTATGTGGACCACTTTTGATGGTGGTCATTCTGCAATCTTCCTTGTGTCTACATGAACTGCAGTGGCTTATGATCAGTTTGGATGACTCTCTCCATCCCAAGAATGTAATGTCTCCACTGGCGACAGGCTTGCACAATGGAGTACATTTCTTTGTCGTAAGTAGGGTACTTAAAGACAACATTTGATAGTGTCTCACTATGATAGGCCACGAGGTGGTCATGCTGAGTGAGAATGGCGCCCACATCATATTTTGAAGTATCTGTCTCGATCTCAAAGGGTTGTTGCAAGTATGGTAGTGAAAGTATTGGGGCTGAGCACAAGCGCTGCTTCAAATCATCGAACGCTTGATGTTGGGACCGGTCCCACGCAAATTTCGCCTTACCACCACCCCTGGTTATTTTGCTGAGGGCCCATGCAATATGGGAGAATCCCAACACGAACCTGTGGTAGAAATTTGCAAGGCCCAAGAAGCTTTGAAGCTCAATGAGTGTGGTTGGGGCTGGCCAGTCATGGATGACTTGGATCTTGGTTGGATCCACATGTACACCATGCTAATCAACGATGTAGCCTAGGTAAGGGACCCTGTCCATGCCGAAGGAGCATTTTTCCGAGTTGGCGTATAGCTTGTGCTGTCGCAGGGTGTGCAGAATGTGTTGAATATGTTGCAAGTGTTCAGCCCAAGTCTTGTTGTAAATGAGAATGTCATCCAGATACACCACTACAAAAGTATTGGTGAATGGTCGCAGGATATCGTCCATCATCCTCATGAAAGTGGCTAGAGAATTTGTCAAACCAAAGGGCATGAACAACCATTCAAAAAGGCCTTCCTTTGACTTGAAGTCGGTCTTCCATACATCTGTCTGTTCTATCGAGACCTAATGGTATCCAGACTTTAGATCAATCTTACTGAAGTATTTCCCCCCCGTGAGTTTTTCAAGGAGGTCGTCAATTCAAGGAATCATGTACCGTTTTCTGACTGTGATTTTATTCAGAGCCCGTTAATCAATGCAGAGTCACCAAGTTCCATCTTTCTTCTGTACTAGCACGATTGGGCTCCTGCAAGGTGATGAGCTTAGATGGATGTGCCCCTTGTGGAGAAGTTCTTGGATCTGTCGCTTGATCTCCTCATTCTCTAACAGAGAGCGACGATAGAATGGCCCATTGGGCAACGATGCACCGAGGGTCAGATCAATGGGGTGATTGACCTACCAGTGCAGAGGTACCCTGATAGGTGAGGAAAATATATCCAAGTATTCTTCCACGACCTTATCTACTTGCTTTTGCTGTGTAGAGAGGTCGGCTACAGAGACCCTAGATGTGGCTGTGATTTTTTGCTTATTCTGAGAGAGAGTCACGAAGAAGACAAACTTCCCCATCTAAGAGATGACCTTCCTGCATTGCTTAGAAGAGATAAAGTAAATAGCACTAGGTGGGACAGCCTCAGGTATCCTGTACAATTTCCTGTTCAAAGTAATAATAACACTATGAGGCCTAGACTCATACACAACATGACGTTTCCATAAATAAGGTTGGCCCAAAAGAACATCACAAACTTCGAGAAGAGAAACATCACACAATACCTCATCTTTGAAGGGCTTGATGTCGTATGACAGTGGACACTGTTGGTTGACGCGAAAATTGCTTCCTTGGTGGAGCCATCCAATGGTGTAGGGTTGTGGGTGTGGCATTGTCGGCAGGGCCAGCCGCTTGATGACCTCTGCTGATATGAGGTTCTTCTGGCTACCGCTATCAATGATGAAGTGCAGCGGGGTGACTTTTACCCACATCTGTGAATGGAAGAGGCGCTCTCCTTCTTTTGGCTCATCTGGTTCACCAGGCTGGAGCTTGGTGGTAGCAACGGTGGCACTGGGTTCCACGTCAATGATCTGTCTTTCCGTTTCTGGTTCTAGCTCAGAGTCAGAACCCGCATCTAATTCATAGGCTTTCACTTTGACCATAAGCGACTGCTTTGAGCAACAATGTTATGCCAAGGGCTCTTATGGAAGTCTCACCACTTCCCAGTATATTTCTTTGTCTTTCTGATGTCCTTCTTTGCTTGTGGCTTGGACTGGTTGTCCTAATACTGTCCATATTTTCTCTTTCCTTTTTTTTGTGGGTTGGGGCCACCCTTACCTGTATTTTGTTGTGAGGGGTTCCCAGGCCCAAATTGCTGCGTCTTTTGTTTGAGATTCTGCTCGATTTTCACGGCATATCGGTTAGCCGCGCCCAAGGATGAGATGTCCAGAAATTCCATTTTGGTCTGGATGTGTCTATGCAGAGCACCGAGATACTTGAGCACCAGATGTCGCTCTGAATCTTTGATACTCATCTTGGTGCGCAAGGTATGGAAGATATTTGTGAAATCTGGCACTACTTGGTCTCTTTTTTAACGCAATGTGGTCCATTTGGTATACAAGTCGTCATAACTTCTGACAGGGTAGTATTGTTCCTTAATAACATCCCTGAAGGATTCCCAGGTGGTTGTGACTGTAAATAATGAGGTTTCCTCTATTTCCTTTTGCTCACAGAAAGTTTCCCACCAATATTTGACATGGGGAACGACTTTGAGGAGCGCAAAAGTAATATTTTCTCTATTCGAAAAGTTATGGACAGAAAAATATATTTCTATTAGATTCAACCACTTGTCTACAACATTTGCGTCTATCTAACCTTCAAATATAGGAATATCGAAGTTTATTTGTACCTTGAAGGGGGTGGCGCCTCCGCTCGAAGAAGATGTGTCGCCTGTTGGTAGCCGCAGAAGGATTTGCGCGAAACTATCCATCATCTTGTTCCTTTGTTGTGTGAGGGCTTCCTCAATCAACAGTTTGAAAGGATATCCTGTCCTATCATATTTCTTTTCTCTTGCCATGAAAGTTCGCTTGGGCGTGCGGGAGATTTTTTCCTCAAGAGAAACAAGCTTGAGACCCAACTCTTTGTACTTCGACCTCGTTGGGGACATGCATTAAGACGACAAGGAGCAGACCGCTCTGATACCACTGATACGGATTTTATGAGAAGAACGAAATGACTACAGATTATTAACAGATGCTTAACACAAAATAACAGAGATTCAGTAAAATTGGTTTTCTATTCAATAAGGAAATAAGCTGAAACTGTAAAATGCAGCGGAAACAAGCTTGTTGGAATGGTGGCGACTTATCTCTGAGAAGAGTTATTACAGCTGCACTCATTCACAAGAAGATCATTACAATGAGGCTCTGAAGGCCTTTTTACAATAAATAGGAATTCCAAAAACCCTAGACATCCAAAAACCTAACCCTAGGATATGAAGTGCCAAAAGTCATGTGGGTCTCGTTTGGGTAAGTTAGTACATCAACTTCCCGGGGTCGTAACTTTTGCATACGATCTCCGTTTTAGACGTATGATAGCCCGTTGGAAAGGTATCGTTGAGGAGATTCATTTTGGGGAAAATATCGAAGAAATTTCCATATTTCTCCCCCTTTTCCCAAAAAACATCATTTAGGGCCTCAAAACGACTCCATAAGTGAAAAACTGCTAAAAATAGTAAATTACCAAAATTGCCAGAATTTTTTTTGAGCCAGTTGGAAAAGATGGGTGGCCACCGATATGCACCTAGATTAGTAGAAAAAACAAATAGAAAATAATGTGGAGCCGGGGGGGTTACCAAAACTCCATATTTATCAATGTGTAGATGGGTTTTCAACTGTGGGGAAGGATCCAATACAAGGGAAGAACTATTGGGAGTATGGGAAACTCTCACACTAGCTACATATTTGTCTCTTCAAAAACTCCAGGTTCTGGGAGATTCTAAGGTAGTTATTGAATGGATAACTAATAGAGGAAGACTCCAGGCTAGTGTTATTGAAGGATGGAAGCTTGGAACAAAGGAATTAATAAAAAACTTTCAAGAAATTAGTTTCCAACACATTTTCAGGGAATATAATAAGGAGGTGGACCTTCTATCTAAACAATCTTTACAGGAACATGAAGGAAGAATTACATATTACAAGTGGGAAAACGAGACTGAAGGTCCCAAGAGGCAACTCATCCTTTTTTTACTAAATTTTTGTATTTTTGTATTTTGAACATGCTTACTTTTGGACTTTTATCATATAGATATGGGGATATATAGACAGATGTTCCCCATTTGATCTAATATTGTGGTTATGCAACATCATATTTTGAAATATTGGTCCTATGTGACTTGTAAGGAATGTTATTTCTATTACCTTTTTTTACTTTTTAGGTTCATCCTGTATAGTCTCTCACTGGATTCCATGTTATGGACAAGAAGATGTAAAAAAATATATTCACTAATATAATTTGAGCAAATTTACTATTGGAAAAAAAAGCGACCCGTGACTCTTTATTCTAAATACATCAACATTAGCTAAACCAAGACTTTTGTTTTCCCTTGGTTATTTGGATGGGATTTTTTAGGGGGTGTAATTG
This sequence comes from Picea engelmannii, assembly GCA_009831015.1. Lineage (NCBI taxonomy): Eukaryota > Viridiplantae > Streptophyta > Pinopsida > Pinales > Pinaceae > Picea > Picea engelmannii. Next base: position 323,906 of record ML783037.1, on the reverse strand, counting down.
AGTTATTCTTCATTTACAACATTATTGTTTTGTTATTTTTGGATTTTGCCATCATCAAAACTTGGTTTCATAAATTTTATAAAAATTGTAATTTTAGATTAAAAATGGATTTAATGTCTTTCTAATATTCTATTGTAATTGAAAAATAATAATAATAATTTAAAGGCTGAGGGAGGAAGATGGAGAGAGAAGGCAACAACCTAGGGTAGGGTTCAGGGTTTGATAAAAAAAATTGGGTTTCGAAAATGGAGGTGGGGTTACCAAGGTTGTTAGAGCCCTTGGGGCAGACTCAAGCCAATAGCCAAAAAATCCAGGAGACTTGTAAGGATGTGGTACTGGGGAAAGCACAATAAAATCTATAAAATCCAAACATAGGAGGCACGAGCAAGGATGGAAAGAACAATTTGGGGGACCTGCTAAAACCACAAGACGACAGAACTAAGGTGAATGGTTGTCACACGCGTACCTTGGAAATCCCCAAGTATGAAGTGACCTCACCTAACATTGGTAATTATATTCAAAACATGAAAGATCACACCCTAATAGGAAAATTCATGGGCATATGGCCTTTCGAGAAATCCATCATGGGATGGGTGGGTACTAGATGGAAGATAAAAGGCCAAGTTGATTTAAAGCTAGGATCTAAAGGTTTCTTTACAACCATCTTTGATAACCCGTTAGATAGAGACAAGATCTTCAAGGAAGGGCCTTATTTCTTTAACTCAGCAGGCCTCCACCTTTGATACTGGACAAAGAGATTCGCCCCAGAGAAGGAGGACTTCACGGTAGCCCCGGTTTGAGTTAGGATTTACTCCTTACCACATGAATTATGGGATAAGGAAACTTTGGAAGGCATAGGGAATACCTTGGGTTCGTTCATCAAAATATCAGAGATCGCAAAAGTGGCCAATATACCTCCCATGTGTGGATCTGTGTTTATATGAATGTAGTTGGAGCTCTCCCGGATGCAGTAAAAATAGTGTACCAAGACAATGAGTGGACACATAAGGTGGACTACAAACACATCCCCTTCAAATGCAGAAAATTCCATGTACATGGTCACTTATACCACAACTTCCCAATGAATGTCGAGTAGCTTGAAGTAAAACATCCAGAAAACATAGATGTTGAAGGCTTCTCGAAAATACAGGGGAAACGAAGGGGAGTGCGAAGACCGGGAAACCAACCAGTCAAAGAGGGAGGCCCAGACAAAAATAAATTCAAAGTCCTGATGGAGACAACCCTGGAAGATGAGGATCACACCAAAGAAGGAACGAAGAAACAACGATCTGCTCTGACGACTCCTCCTACAGCCCCAGCTCCTCAGAAAGATTCAGGGTACAAAATAGAAGAAACACCAGATCCTCAGTCTAATCAACCAGATCTAGGAGAGCGGGAGATGGAGATGCATACCCAGGAAACTCAAACCAAACCAAACCAAACCAAGAAGCATAAGGATATGAGATAAATATGGAAGAAATGGAAAAAAATCCAAAGATTCGAAAGCAAGATCCTGGAGAACCAAAAATAAAATTTGAACTCATAGCCCAAATACCGTGCTTGCAAGAGTCACCTCAATAATTTGGTGGTTTGGAATTAGGCTTGGGGATTTTAAGGAGCTCGTCGAGCAGCTTTGGAATAAAAACCAAACCTATAAAAATCCTCAAGAAATTCTCTAACGAGGAAAAAAGAAGAGGCAGAAAACCTTATAGCCAAGTGATCGAAGAAATAGGTGCACAACTTGTGGACTTGGGACAAGTAGTTGGACTCTCAGAAAATTTCTTCAAAACCTAACATAAGTGATTATGAAGCTAATCTCATGGAATGTGTGAGGCTTGAATGCCCCATTGAAACATAGAATGCTGAAAAAAGGACAATAAAGGAGAAGGCAAAGATAATGGTGATCTAGGAAACAAAATGTGACAGAACCTCAATGGAGAAGCTTGCAAAAAAGATATGGAAAGGGCGCGAGGTAGAATCGGTAGATTCTGAGGGGGCCTCAGGGGACCTGGAAATCCTGTGGGACCCTAAGAAATGGACCTTATATATTAGTCTTGTTTCTCCTCTCCTCAAGAATCCTCACAATGAGATTCAAGGGTTTAGGACCTTAGTCCCATGGTTTCCTCTCGAATGCCTATGGACCACATCTCCCCTTTCTTAAGAGAGAATTTATGGAAGCTATGAACCTCCTGGGGAACACCTTGAGTGGTCAGCATTGGGTAATTGGGGGAGATTTCAACATGATCACAACCCTTTGGGAGAAAAAGGGAGACATAAGAATATTGGAGGGTGAGAGTGTTTCCTTCCGAGAATGGATTTCTAGCAACAGACTGGTAGACATCCACACCAACAATGGCCCGTTTACTTGGACTAATAAGAGATGTATGGAAAGAAACATAGATGTGAGGTTAGACATATTATTGACTTCAGAATCCCTCTTTCGAGCATACCAAGTAATAGCTATAGAAGTTCTCCCTTTCTTTGGCTCAGACCATTGGCCAATTAGTCTTACTTGGGAGGAAACCTTAGCTCCCTACCCTTGGCCTTTCTGTATGGAAAATTTATGGATGGAGCACCAGGATTTTTTGCCCAATATTGAATCCTAGTGGGGAGAAATGCCAAACCTTTATGGAACAAAAATGTTCCAGTTCCAGCAAAGGTTAAAACATGTCAAACTTCAAATCAAAAAATGGAATAAGGAGGTTTTTGGAAATATCTTCGAAGAAAAGAATCGGTTAAAATAAGAAATGGAAACAATTCAGTGTTTAGCTTCCTCAAGAACCTTTTCGGAGGAGATTCAGAAATGTGAAACTCAAATTAGAATGGAGTTGGACAAGCGGGAACGCCAGGAAGAAGTTCTCTGGAAACAAAAATCCAAAATCCAATGGTTGAGAGAAGGATATCAAAATATAAAATTCTTCCATAACTCCCTGCTCCAAAGAATAAATCAAAATAGGATCTCAACCCTGGTTCAGGGCTTGGGTGAAAAAACAGACTCCCCCTTCGTCATAGAAAGGGAATTGGTTAACCATTTCAAAACCCTCCTCACAGAACCAGATCATAACATAATGGAGGCAATTCATGAGATCTCCAGAAAGATTCCTAAGCTTATCACCCCGAACCAAAATCGATTCTTAATGAGCCCGACCTCCCTGAAGGAATTTTAAAGCAAAGTTATGGATATGAAAATAGGAAAGTCTCGAAGCCCCGATTGCTTCACTTCCAAGTTCTTCCAGAAATGTTTGAAAATCATTGGAAAAGACATCTGGGAGGTTGTGGAAGAATCACGCATGTCAGGCTCCATGCTCAAAGATTTCAATGCCACCTTTTTAGCTCTAATCCAAAAGGAAAAAGAGGCAAATACGGTAGAAAATTTTAGACCAATCATGCTATGTAATGTCATTTAAAAAATTATTTCTAAATTGTTGGATAACAAACTTAAACCTCTGTTAAAAAATATTATCTCCAAGGAGTAGAAAGGCTTCGTGGAAGGGTGACAAATTCTAGATGGGATTTTCATCACACATGAAATAGTTCACTCAATGAATAAGTAAAAAAAAGAGGGCATGCTCATTAAATTGGACATGTCTAAGGCCTATGATCGAATCAGTTGGAACTTCCTGAGGAAAATGATCAAGGATTTCGACTTTGCAGAGGAATGGGTCTGCTAGATCCTTGGGCTAGTTTCCACAACTTTCTTATATATCCTTATCAATGGCTCCCCATCAAAAACTTTCAACTCGTCAAGGGGCTTATGGAAAGGAGACCCTCTCTCCCCTTACTTGTATATCATCCTAGTTGAAGTTCTGGGAATACTTATCAAGAAGGAGGTGGTAGAAAGAAAAATATGTGGTCTAAGATTGCAAGAAGCATTAGATCCAGTAACCCACCTCCAATTCATCGACAATAATTTTCTCATGGGGATTCCAACTGTCAAAGAATCTAGAGAGGTCAGACGTGTACTGGACCTCTACAAAAAAAAATCAGGTATTGTCATAAACTTTGACAAGTCTCAATTTTTTTTATTTAATACTTATATTCCTATTCAGAGACACATAGCCAAGATCCTCGGTTTCCAAAAGGCCAGTCTCCCGTCAAAATACTTGGGAGCCCCACTTCTCGACAAGTTTTCCAAAAATTCCACATGGAAGGAGCTTTTGGACAAATGAGAAACAAAGTTGACAAACTGGACTCATAGATTCCTGACCCTCCCTGGTAAAATTATGCTCATCAAGTCAAACGTAATCTCTATGTCCCTGTACCTAATCTTTGTACATGACCTTCTCATTGATTATGACATCTCTACTCCTGATGATTTTGTGATTTTCATAATCCCATAAGCGATAAAGAAAATAATTAACATTGTATCCAATAAAGGTACACTTCTTGGATTTTGCCTCAAGCTTTGTTCTATTTTCTTTATCAATATGGACAAATTCTTTACAATTGAAAGTCTTCAAAACAGAATAGTTTACCATTTTACCTGTCCATGCCTCCTCTGGAATTTCACCATCCAAAGAGCTTGAAGGTCCTTTGTTTATTAAGTAAACAACAATATCTACAACATTTGCCAGAACTGTAAGGGCAGAACAACATACAATCTCATACTCCTTGCACGCTCTATGATTGTCATGTTCATTCTTTCTGACACACCATTTTCTTGTGGTGTTCATGGAACTGTCTTCTCTCTATGAATCCCATGGTATGAACAGTAATCATCAAACTCCTTGCTGCAATATTCACCTCCATTGTCTGATTTGAGACACTTCAACCTTTTTCCTATCTCATTCTCAACCAAATCTTTCCATTTCTTAAAAGTATCAAAAACATCATATTTTTGTTGAATGCAATACACCCAAGTTTTTCTAGTTGCATCATCAATAAAAGTAACATAATAACAAGAGCCACCAAGAGATGATACCTGAGCTGGTTCCCATACATTTGTATGCACAAGCTTTAACCTTTCACTCTTCTTTTCTTTTTCGACTCTGAGAAATCTGACTCTCTTATGTTTTCCATAAACACAATGCTCACAGAAATCCAAATCAATTTGCTTAAGATCATGAAACAAATTTCTTTTGTGAAGTATATACATCCCCTTCTCACTCATGTGTCCAAGCCTATGATGCCACAATGTTCTATCCACTCATGTAGAAGCTAAAGAGATAGAAGAGCCAGTATTACCAGTGCATAAATACAATGTACCCACCTTCTCTCATTTTTCTATCACCAATGATCCTTTGGTGACCTTGCACACCTTATCTGTAAATATGGATATACAACCTTCACTTGACAACTTCCTTGTTGAAATTAGATTTTTCCTTAGATCTGAAACATGTCTTACCTCTTTCAACGACCATTGGTTTCCATTCCTGTACTTTATTTTTACCTTTCCCTTTCTAACAATTTTTCATGGTGCATCATCACCCAAATGAACCTGTTCAAAATCACCTTGAACATAATCTAGAAAATGTTTCCTATTGGGTGTGGCATGGAATGAAGCCCCTGAATCTACTACCCAAGACTTAGAAATGTTGTCTACAGAAAGAATCAAAGCATCTTGTAACACATCACTTGTTACATTTGATTCCTGATTTTTCTCTTGTTGTCCATCTCTTTGTTTCTTTGGAGCTCTGCAATCTTTCTTCAAATGTCCTTTCTTCCCACAATTCCAACACTCTATCTTTCCAAGTATGGATTTGGATCTTCCCTTCCTAGAATTCTTGCAGTTCCCTGAGCCCTTTCTTCTATCCTTTTGTCTTCCACTGTTCTCCATGTTTAACACATTACCTGATGTCTCACATGTGCTTTTCCATCACATTTTGTCACTAAGGATAACACCAACAACATCATCAAATTTTAAAGTGTTTGAACTAGAGACAAAGTTACTTATAGCCATGACCAAGTCATTTCAGGTTTTTGGCAATGAGCACAAGATTAGAATATCTTTTACCTCATCATCAAAGTCCACTTTTACAGAACTTAATTGATTAGTAATCGTATTAAATTCATTTAATCGATCTGCAACATGACCACCTTTTGACGTCTTCATATTAAATAATATCTTCATTAGAAATACCTTATTGGACATCGAGGGTTTTTCATACAGTTTATCCAATGCATCCATCAACTCCTTTGTTGTCTTTTCTTTCAAAATATTGAAAGCCACCGACATTGCCAGGCTCAACCGTATCATTCCTAGTGCCTTTTTGTCAAGAACCTCCCATTATTCGTCCTTCATGGTCGTCAGCTTCTTTGCTATTGCACCCAATGGTAAGAATAGTTCCTTCTGATATAAATAATCTTCCATCTACATCTTCCATAACTGGTAGTTTTGGTCGTTAAATTTCTCGACCCTAAACTTTCCATCTTCCGCCATTGATCCCACTCAAACCAGGAACCCTCTTTTCCTGCGAGTTACCTTTTGCTCTAATACCAGTTTTTAAAAAACATGATCGCGGAGCAACAAAATAAAACAAATGCGGAAATAAAACACAGAAGATACACAATACAATAGAGACACAGATATATGTGGTTCACCCAGTGTGGGCTACGTCCACCAGAGATTCCCAGGTCCTTCCTTTATTATTATCCAGCAAATGAAGGGATATAACATACAACACAGCCGCTATAACTTCCTCTTCTTTCTCTCACAGTCTCCTCACTTAGAATACAATATTCACAATGATACATAGCCACAATATATTTCCCTCATAAAAGAGGGTTGCCTTCTAGGGAAAAAAACCCTAACATAACTTCTACCGTCAGATCTGTGACCTTATAATGAACGGTCCATATTTACTATGAAATTAAAATGTAAATTTACAGGGCAATTTTTCCTTCGGGGGCTTCGCCCCTGAACCCCTGCCAAGGGCCTGCTTTCCCCCGGACCCCACAGAGGGGGAGGGGGGGGGGGTAACCCCCCTCTACACTCCCCCGCGTGGAGGAGTGTACATTCTTTCGGGGTGTAAAGTCTTCATGGGATATAAACACGGTTGAAAACAAAGACCTCTGAATCAAGAAGATAATTAGGCTCCACAACCAACACTATTAAGAGACTCAGATGGAATAATCTTGGCCTTATTTGCCAGTAACCTGGGGTACAGTTCCAACAACGGAGCGGAGCTAGAAGGACTCATCAGAGGCCTAGACCTTGCAAAACACAACGGTATCTCGACCCTGCAGGTGGAAGGAAACTCCCTCTTGATCATCTCAGCTTTAATATGCTTGAGAGAGAGAGCTCACCTAGGGAAAATGTCCACCCACTAGAGACTGTCGTATTGTTGGATGCAGGTCACAAAATTAATTCATCACTTCTAGGTCCTTTTATTGTCCCAAGTTCGTTGAAAATCCAACTTTGTGGCGAACTACTTGGAAAATGAAGGAGTCTGATAGAACTCTCAATTGATGAAGTGGCATCTGGGGGACCCCTCAGAGTCTCTTAACTGGCAAGAAGCGACGAGGTTAAATGCTCTAGACATGAATCACCATGTAAAGCCTTGGATAGAGGTAGTGACAATAGATGGGGATCGGTCATGTGGGCTTAGGACAACCATCAAAAGAACGAGTGACATAGGCCCAGTTGGCAATCAAAAGTCACCATCAAATGCCACACGACTCTTAGAGAAGATATAGGAAACTCCCTCTCCTGATGTTGAGTTGGGCACATGTCAAGTAGATAGCAATCATGTCAAAGTAAGGGTTGGAAATCATATCGATCAGCCCAATAACCCACATTATTTTGATGTAAGGACGAAGGGAAGAAGGTGGGATTAACGGTCTCTCCAGAAGCGCTTATGCCAGTTCGTGGGGAGTCTATGGCAGAGGTCGAGTGTCATTAGAGAATATGGAGAGTGAATTCTCCCATCACAACAAGGAAGAAAAAGACAGGGGGAGCTTGCGTCATATCCAGAGTATGGAACTAAAGCATAATTTGGGTAGTTACGAGAAGAAGAGGGCAAGGACAACATGTACAACCGCCAACGGTTTGAGCCATGTGATGAGCGCAATGGGACGAAGGAAGGAAATATCCTTGCGTCCTGGGGTCCATAGCCCACGATGGTCATTCCATTTCCACCATTAAAAGATCCTCCAGGCGATCCAAGGAAAAAAAAAATTAATTTCTCTTGGATGTGGGGACGCATAAGAGTTGGTTGAAGAAAGGAAAGTCCCCTCTGTAGTGTTTTTTATATCTCAATTCCCATCATCGAGTCATCCAGGTGATTATCCCTAAGTTTCAAACTTCTTGAACCATTGCCAGGAAGGGGGCATGACTGAAAGGTAATCACTCGGAGCCTTCTTCGTCGAGAGGTCTGGCTACCCGATCAAGCGCAGCTCGCGTTGCTTGGAAAACCGAGATGCGGTTCCATTACTTAAGCACAAAGAAAGAAAAGAAGTGTGCCATGGGCATCAAAGAAGTGGTCAGGTGCCAATGACACCTTACTTCAAAGACAAACATCATTAGAGAGGTGCAGTATTGGGTTGAGGACCTGGAATATACCCGCACCAGAGAAACTCATTTTTTTCAATTAGCATAAATGTATTGGACAATGATGGCAATGGTGGCTCAGACAGTGGCCTAGGATAAAAGGGACAGTGACCGGACCACCCAGGCAATTGAGGTTCTCGATGGAAAATTTGATCTCTTTTATTGTTCTCAGTTCGGGATCAAGTTCAGAGTTCGCCTGGAAATCTAGAACCAACACCATAAGGGAATGCAGGACTGCCCCATTCAAATCGAGGACAACAACACTCCAGGAGAGGTGGGGGACAAGCACGACAAAAGTGATCAAGGAAAGGAGCACTGAGAACACCAGGCGAGACCCCATTGGCCAGAAGTCGGGTTCTGATTCTCCTTCTCTGAGCCTTGTTTTGTTTTTTGCGTCTCTGTCTAGCGTCTGTTAAGTTCCTTCCCATATGGATATCTTTGGCTCTATTGGTTCCTTTAGAAGTGTTAGTAAGGAATGCTCAGATCTATCTCAAACTGGTAAAGTTTATCTTTTTGTATAATGGAGGGGGCTAGTTTTTGTTTTGGCAGCGCCCATCTCAGAATGATAGGACGTTTTGCTTAGAATTTTTCCAGTCCAGGGTCCTCGTTTCCTCTCTGGCAGGCCATGGCTGGTGTGACTGTATTTTTATTGTTCATGAATAGAATTTTCTACCTTTTTTAGCTTACAAAAAATATAGTCTATTATAATTTTTATTACAATTGAATTGTACAACGTTAATAATATATAATACTTATAATTCCATTCATTCAAAATAGTTTTTATTGGATTTTAAACTAAAAATGTTAATTTCCTTTCCTATTGTTTTGAGTAGATAAAAAAGGTTAATTCATAAAACATTTAAATTACCATTTACTAAATGTACTATTCAATGTAGTTTTGGAGATGTCATTGATGCTATGCAATTTATTTTACTAGGTTTAATTAATCGATTAACTAATAGGTTTAATTTATTAAGAGGTTAACTGAGTAAGTGTTAAATTCAAATCCCCTTGAGTGAGACACATTTATCCATGTCAATAGGTTTACTAGAGATGTCATCCACAAATGTAGGGAATCATTCATTGATTTTTCCCTCAAAGTTTTCCTTGAGAAAATAATTTATTCAACTATAATTAGGTATTGAGATTATACACATAAATTGTTTAAGTTAAGATAAACTCTTTATTATCACTTCAAATAAGAGAAGTATTCACCACAAGCTTAAAAGAAATAGGACTACAAAATCTGAAGCTTGATTTTACTATTAAAATATAAAAGAATACACCAAATTAACAAGATCAATAATATTATATTTTACATTCTTATAAAGTTTAAAGAGAAGACTTGGAATGATAATGAAATAATTAATAAGAGGAAGTTGTCATAGTGCAAGGTTTGCTAGTGGGAAAGGTTCAATTCCCACAAGGACATCATCTTGAAGTAGTGGTTGAAACATGTGCTTTCACCCAAAGATATTATATTAAATGATCTCAAGATCCATGCACACATGAGTGCATCAATTCCTATCCCCATGTCGTTCAATTTAAAAAAAAGCTCAAAGAGCTTTGATCCAATGATGAGAAGTGGGGAGTTTTTCACTATTGGGCAAGGTTAAATTCTCATGAAGGCTTTCATTGGAGCCATGGAGCCACCTTGAAATAGTAGTCAACCTCATCGCTTACTAAACCATAACAAACTTTTGATGCTTTTATTTCCAACATGTTCAAATATAAAAATGGATGGATCTAACAAACCTCAATTTCTCTATCAACTCACAAAATCTGGTACTGAAAATTTTAGCTATAAAAAAATGAAGATTTTTTTTTTTTTTTTTATTGTTTTTACAAATTTTCACATGTCAAAGGGATTCCATGACCTCCATTTCCAATTGCACTCAATACAAATCAAATATGCAATTTAAAAATTTAACAAAATTTCCATTATGGAGAAAAATCTATAAAAACTTATATTTGTTATAAAATTAACACATTCTTAAAAATATAAACAAATACAATAATCATATAAAATTAACACATTCTTAAAAATATAAACTTGATTAAAATTAAAATACGTTAATCATGGCCATTATAAGAAAATGATCATAACACTCCATAAAAATTAAATTATAATGAAACATAACATTTATACAATTTCTATATTAGAAACTTGACAGATTAAATCATTAATGTAAAAGTCAAACCTTTTAGTCCTCAAATCAAATGCAAGAAAGCTACGAGCATATTCTCTAATTATGGTGGAAGCATGACACCAAAAACTTTCCTTTTCACCAACTAAATTTGGGGTTAGTGCATCTCCACTCCCAGGCTTCTTTTTCCCGTTGCTTTATGCTTTTGAAAGGGATTTTTGTGTCTGCAATTTTCACGCAACCACATAGAATAATGATTAGCAACACATTTCGAGGTTATTGAAGAGCACACGGCATAAAGAAGAAATTATTCCATCTCCAAAACTACAAGAAAAAAAATCCGAAACCTGACTCACAATTTGACCATGATGGTCCCGTTCCTAGACGTGTCCCCATGTGTGGAATCATTTAATAAAATATTAAGAAATATCAATGGTTCGAGCTCTTTGGACGAAGCTTAGAAAGTCGTTTGATGATTGTATTGTTTTCTATTGCAAGGTGGTGAGTGGTGATCGGAGCTCTACGTTGAAATTTGACGTAAAAGTTGTTGCCTCGAAAAACGTGGAACATTATTTAAGAGGCCGTCGATGCTCAGCCATCAAAATATTTAATATTTCTATTAAAAATTATAATTATATAATAAAATATCTTTGAACATATTAAAAGCTATAGAGGGCGAAATAAAGTACCATTTAAATGTTCAATGATAATATGGGTTCTCTAGATAAGACAATATGTCACATTTTAATGTCTACTTGACAAAAATGAACATTGACTAAGCTCACAATTTTATATTTCAATTTGTTTTAAATCTTACTTGAAGATCAATTAAATAAAAAATATATTAATATAAATTGAAAATAATATTCAATATTTTAAATAACATTGGTTTAAAATCTTACTTGAAGAACAAGTAAATAAAAAATATATTAATATAAATTGAAAATAATATTCAAGATTTTAAATATTATGGATTAAGTAAAAACTTTATGGAAAATAAAATATTATATTTTATAATGTTTTATAAAGAGATAAAGTTTTATTAAATAAAAAAATGAAAATTTATAATTTATATTTTTAAGATCTTCAGTTTTAAGATCACATTAATATTATAACGGATAATTTAAAAAAAAAATATTAAATAAAAAAAAATTTAAAAATCATAAATTGTATTTATATATATAATGTTGTATGAGTTTATAGAATATGGGAACTTAGATTATAATGATATTTTAGATTACAATGTATCCAGATAATGATACATATTAAATCTTATTTCAATAAAATTGAAGGTTAATCTAGAACAATTTTAATTACTAATTTAATTTGTACTAATAATTATATAAATATATTTAACAAGATATTGAAACTTTAATATTCACAAAGATTCAAATAGAAAATGAGAAACAAAATTGAAAATACCTATATAAAAATTTAACATCTTTTTAAAATTAAACTTTACATATATAAGCTTCAAACATCTTTGTAAATTTGAAACTTATATATGTAAAGTTAAATAATATTACTCTTGTAATATGAAAATACAATAAAAGTCAATAATATGGTTGGTTGATAGCAACAAGATACTAGATCAAATGGATCAAATGCTTGCCATGGATAGAGTCCATTTTCATGTTTACTCTGGGCTTGAAAGAAAAATACATGCATTAAAAGTTTTTCACATCCACAACTATAAATTGAGTATTATTAAAAAAATTTACTTATTATTTTAAAATAATATTTAGTGTAGTTTAGTCTTTGTTTTATATTGACATTTTAAATAAATATAATGAAAATATTTATAATAAT
>ML783037.1:293795-307435 GCA_009831015.1 Picea engelmannii | reverse complement strand
TCTCCTGACTCCCCGAAAATCTCAAGGTTTGGACAAGGAAGTCTACTTTAAACACGAAGGATTTTGTGGACTCAATTTCAATTGAAAATGGAAAAAATACGAAGGTAATTCTTCAAGCTTCTCCTGCTCCAGATTCCCGGATTCGGGCCACAACAGAGCTTGAGAAGCCCACTTTAGGGACAATGCCACAGGAGGCTTCGGCTCCAGATTCCATAAGTCAAGCCATAAAATAGATGGACAAGCCATCCTCAGGTAATATTCCAGTTACGCCCTGCTTGAATTCCTTTATTTTTTAAGATAATTTGCCCCCCAATATTCTCTCTAAAGAAATGGATGTTTTAAGGTGACCTTTCTACCCTTTGGCTTCCCTTCAAGATGAGGCCCTCGAATCTGCAGAACGTATGGTCCCCCTCTTGGAATCCACCTCTCCTCATAGCTCTTCCCCACCCCCAGGTTGGCCCCTACTTGTTTGGCCCCTCCCTTTCCCCCTACATCCCCTAGGATGCCCTCCCCCCCACCTTCCCGTAAAGCCTTATTTTTAAAGGTGTCCTCCCCATCCCCTTCCCCCTACTCCCCCTCCCCCTCTATGGATGTTNCCTCGACCTCCCTTTCCAAGGACCTCCCCGAGACCGGCAAGGAAGTCCTACGAACTCCATTCCAAGAGCACTCTTCTAAACATAGTCCCATCCGAAGGTGGGCTAGAGTTGGACCCCCCTTAAACTAACCCAGTGGGGAGAAAATACCACTTGTCGAAGGCGCAAGAAAAGGTAGTAGCAGAACTCAAGAAAGGAAGACAAATTACCACCACCAGGCCCCTTAGAGCAGGGAAATCCCATGGCTCCCATGCTCTATGATGGTCCTCTCCTTTAACTCTAGAGGGGTAGGGGGACCCCGAAAAAAAATCTCCCTCAAAAGGTTATTATGCAACCTTAATCCATATATTGTGATGATCCAAAAAATGATGTGCAACAAGGACAACACTAGGATCTCCCTAGGGGCTTCTCTAAAGAATTGGTATTTATGCACGACTGATGCTGAAGGGTTGTCTGGGGGACTTATTACAGGATGGAGTTATGATTTTATGGCCCAAATATCTACCTGTCTTTGGTCAACCATCACAGTCTGTCTAAAGCACAAAAACAGTGACAAAATACTGAACTTTGTAAATATTTATGGACCTTATGCTAACATAATCCCCTTCTGGGAGGAACTCTTTGATGCAGGAGCTTTCAACAGACCTTTCTCTATAATCAAAGGGGACCTCAATTTTATGCTGACACTAAGAGAGGTCTGGGGTTCTAACTCAAAATTTGATGGGCAACGAGAATTTTCCCTCTCAATAATGGAAAAACATCAATTGGTCAACATAGAACCCCTCAAAACGTCCCCAACTTGGAGAAATGGTAGAGCAGGAGAAGAGGCTATAGCCAAGAGACTGGACAAGTTCTTAGTATCATAAGATTTAATGGAAACAAGAGTATGTGCAAGAGTGACAATAACAAAAGGGGGATTGTCTAATCATTGCCCCATTTCTTTGTAGATACTCTTCAAAGATTTTTCCCCTCTAAGTCCCCTGAAAATAAACAAAAATTGGCTAGCAGAAGAGGACTTCAAAATTTTGGTCCTCTTGGAATGGAGAAGCTTGGACCCCTCCATTCCCAATTAAATGATGCAACAAATGGAGGAGAACCTTGCCAGGGTAAAACGGGTCCTCAAAAAATGGCTCCCTCTCTATAAATCCCATTCTTAGAGGGAGATAATTGAAATTGAAAATTCCATCTCCAGTATGATCAATGCTCTCAACACCATTAGTCCCTCCAAATATCAACTAGAGGAACTTAAAACCTTGGAGGCCTGGAAGTTAGATTGGTTGGAAAAGGAGGAGACTTCCTAGAGACCAAAAAGTAGGGCATTATGGTTGGAGGAAGGAGACAATAACACAAGGTTTTTCCATCAATACACCAATTATTGAAAGAACTTCAATACAAGTTGGGATATCAAAAATGTTGAAGGTGTTAAGGTCAACTCCTTTAAGGAAAGGGCAGAGGCGAGGGCTCATTTCTTCATATCCCAATTCTGTCAACCTGAAGGATGTCGAATACAAGAAATTCTCTCAGTAGTCTCCAAATTCCCAACAATTTTCACGGAGTAAATGAACCAGACAATGGAGGCCGAAATCTTTGATTCAGAAATTCACGATGCTCTTTTCTTAATGCAAAACAACAAAATTCTGGGGCTGGACGGTTTCATGGCTGAGTTTTTCAAAATTTTCTACGATCTTCTCAAGAACGATCTCCAAAAAGTGGTTATCGAATCCAAAAATAATGGCTGAGTAATCAACTCTTTCAACACTACGCACTTATGCCTAATCCAGAAGACTCAAAAGGGAGAATCATTCAGTGACTATCGATCGATCTCCTATTGTAATGTAATTTACAAATTAATATCCAATATGATCACTCGATGTCTAAAACCCATATTGAGTGAGTTCATTGGAGAAGAACAATTCAGATTTTTGCACAACAGACATATACACGATGCAGTCACAATAGTGCAAGAAACGTTGCACTCAGTCAAACATAGAAAGTTGAAAGTCACTATCCTCTAATTGGACCTCACAAAAGCATATGATATGGTCAATTTGACATTTCTTAGGCTAGCCTTGTTCCAAATGGGTTTAAACCTCAACTCTGTAAATTGGATCATGGGTTGTATATAGAGTGTTTCCTTCACTTTCTTAATAAATGGAGCCCCTTTGAGGTTTTTAAAATCCTCACGAGGCCTACGACAAGGTTGTCCCCTTTCCCCGTTTTTGTTTTTAATTATTGCAGAAGCCTTAAGAAAGCTCCTAAATGAGGCCAAACGTGAAGGAGTACTCCATGGCATAAAGGGGACTGACAAAGAAGATATCTCCCATTTGGAATTTGTTGACATAATCTTCTGAAGTATAAAGGGTACCGTTCGAAATGCCAAGTCCCTTAAGGATTTCCTAGACCTATTATGCACAACAACAGGGATGTCCATCAACTTGGACAAATCCTGTATCATCGTCTCAAACTGTCCTGAGCAAGTTCGAAATGAAATTTTGGCTATCCTCCCTGCGCAAGTCAAGACTATGGACGAAGGTTTTAAATACCTTGTTTTTTCACTGAAACCGGACAATTATAGAGTAACGGACTGGGATTGGCTCATATGCAAGGTGGAAGCCAAAACCTCACTTTGGGTTCACTACCTCCTTTCTAGAGGAGGCAGATTAGTACTAGTTAAATCAGTGCTCTAAGTAATACCAATATATTGGAATTCCATAACGGTGGTGCCCAAGACGGTACTCAACAAGATCCAAAGCATATGCTCTCATTTACTGTGGACTAGACAAAAAAAGGCCCTCACCTAGAAAAATGGTCATCAATAGCAACCCCAAAGGAATTAGGAGGTTGGGGGATTAAAGAGATTCACCTCTTTGCTCAAGCCCTTGCAGGAAGAAATATTTTGAGGTTAACTACGAGTGATTCTCTTTGGACATGAGTAATCTTCTCAAAATACTGCCCTAACCATTCTATACATGAATGGTTTAGAGCCCCCTTTAAATCAAATAAGGGGTCAATAGTATGGAAAGTGCTAGTCAAAGCTTTCCCTTTGGTGGGACTTTGGATTGTTTGGAAAGTAGGAAATGGTAGAATCATTTGAATAGGGAGAGATCCATGGCTGGGAGTTAGGGAAAACTTCACGCTTTCCCCTCTTCTAATTCAAGCCTTAATAGTCCAGGAAATCTACTTCCTTAAAGCCACCAAAATTGGTTGCCCGCAACCAAGAGGTCGCCCAAGATGGATTTCAATAGTTGCTTCAAATATCTCTAAGGATCTCCATGATGAATGGAACTCCTATGTGGGAAATTTATGTGAAAACCATATTCTTCTAGATGAAGACACATATGACTCTTTGGTTTGGACGAAAAACTTTAAGAACAGATCTTTCACAAAAAAACTTGGTTACAAAGCCTGGACTGAATTGCACTTTTTGGGAGAAAAAATGGTGGTGGGGTAAATTGTGGAAATTCAATGCCCCACCTAGATGTAATCTTACGCTATGGCCCTCTTTAAACAACAAATTACATACCTGGGAGAATATCATTAAAAGGGGATGGAACAGACCCAACTTGTGTTCTCTTTGTAAATAAATCTCTGAAACAATTTCTCATCTTTTTATTCATTGTTCTTATGCAAAACAAGTTTTTCACTCAGTCAAAGAAAAGCTACAGGCAAAAACCGACTGGAATAAATCGAGCTTGGAGGAATGTGTCAAAGATTGGTTGTTGGACAGTGTTGGGTAAGTGTTATATTATTTGCATGACTAGCCATAGTTTGAGTGGGGCGATATCCCCCACAGGAATTTTTTTCCTCAGGAAATGTGTCACCTTTTTTTTCTTTGTTTTTCATGTTGCCTCGATTTTCTCATCCATTGTTGGGAAGTTTTTCGGCACATTGTTTTTGTCGATGGTTTTCTATTTCCGGTTAAGGAATTAGGGTTGTTGACTAATCCAGGTCATTGGGTTAGGGTTTTGGATGTCGTTGGCTCCTATATGTATATTGTATTGTAAACAATGTATGAAGTGAATGAATATAGAATATGTTGGTTTTCCCAGTTTGAGTTTCCAGGGGGAAAATCTCTGTGTAATGTGTTTATTTTCCATTATATCTTTTCTATTCTTTTACTGAAAATTTGTTTGCAGTAAATAATTGTACAAGGCTAAAATTTACATTTGGTATTAGAGAAATTATTGATTTCATGGGGACGCCTTTGTGGTCAAGGGTTTGGCTCGGGACGATGATAAGCCTTGTTATAGTGGGAGATCTGTGGTATTGATTATTCAGGTGAAGAGAAATGGTGAATAGTTAGAAAATGGAGATCGAGAGGTTTAATGGGAAAAGCTTTGAGCCATGGAAGCTCAAGATGGAAGATCTGTTGGTGGACAGAGATCAATGGATCGCGGTGGATCTAGGTATTGTACCTACATGAACTTCCACAAATGACTAGAAAAAGTTGGATCGGAAGGCGAAGAGCACAATCTAACTATGTCTCTCATATTCATTGTTACTGAATGTGTCATAGGAAGTTACAACCAATGATATATGGGATAAGTTGGGGAAGTTATATAAGTCTAAGTCCCTAGTAAATAAACTATTCCTGAGAAAGAAGTTGTATAACCCGAGGATGAGAGATGGAGACTTGGTGGCAGAGCATTTGAACGCCTTCAATGATGTGGTAAGTCAATTAGTATATGTTGACATTAAAATTTCAGATGAAAATAAGTGTATTAGTTTACTGTGCTCTTTACCAGACTCGTGGGATAGTCTGATTGTAACTATAGGTAGTAATACAACTTCCTTGAAGTTTGATGAAGTGGTCTCATCCTTGTTGTCGGAGGAGATGAGATGGAAGAACATGGAAGGACAGAGCAAAGATGCATTATTTGCAAGAGGATGCTCCTAGGAAATAAATAGATCTAAGTCCTCAAGTGGGAAATCTAAGCCTAAGGGTAGATCTAAATCTCCCGAAAAGTTTGAAAAGGTATGCTGGAGATGTGGAAAAGAAGGGCACTACAAGAAGCAGTGTAGATCCAAAGTTGAGAAAAAGAAGCGATCTGAAGAAGATCCTTCTATAGAAGAAAATACCTCCAAGGAAGAAGGAGGGGATGTGTGCTTGGTTTCTTCAAGCACACATGCAGATCATGAGGCATGGTTGGTTGAATCAGGTGCATCCTTTCATATGACTCCCCACAGGGAGTGGTTATGTGAATATGAAAAATATGATGGAGGTAATGTTTTCCTAGGTGATGAATCGACAAACAAAATCATAGGACGAGGAAAAGTCAAGTTGAGGCTCATAGATGGAAGGATTAGAACACTACCTGGTGTTATGCACATCCCAGGATTGGCCATAAATCTGTTTTTTGTAAGAAAAATGGACAATGTGGGGGTAACAACAATATTTGAAAAGGAAACCTGTAGGATGGTTCGAGGAGAAATGGTATTGCTGAAGGGAGTTTGGTTTGGAACTCTGTATAAGCTGCAAGGAAGCACTATTAGTGATGGGTGTAATAGTTCCATTATTCTTGATATTGGATTTGAAGAAGAAAGAACTCCTACATTCTCTAGAGAAAAGGTTATGTTGTGGCATCAAAGACTGGGGCATATCGAAGAGTAGGGTCTTCGATTACTACACGGTAAAGGTAAGGTTGAAGGTATGTTTAACTACTTTCTAGATTTTGGTTCTTGTGAACATTGTGTATATGGGAAGAAAAATCGGGTAAGATTCCCCTTTGGTGCAACGAGGGCAGAAGGAATTTTACAGCTAGTTCACAGTGATGTGTTTGGACCTGTGTCAGTTCCATCATTGGGAAAATTTGTGTACTATGTCTCATTTATAGATGACTTCTCAAGGAATACCTGGATATATTTTCTTAGGAAGAAATTTGAAGTCTTTGACAAGTTTAAAGATTTTAAGGCTCTTGTTGAGAATCAAACAGAGAAAAGAATTAAGGTGTTGAGGATAGCTAATGGTGGAGAGTTTTGTAGGAATGAATTTGAAGAATTATGTAAGAAGTGTGGTATAGCAAGGCAGAAGACTACTACATATAAACCTCAGCAGAATGGAGTTGCAGAAAGGATGAACATGATGTTGATGGAAAAAGCAAGGTGCATGCTCAGTGGGTCGGGTTAGGGAAATAATTCTAGGCAGTGGCAGTGGGTACTGCATGTTACCTGGTCAACACATCACCCTCGTTGGCACTAGATGACAAGACTCCACAAGAGGTATGGACTAGAAAGAAACCTTATCTCACACATCTTAAGGTATTTGGTTGTGATGCCTATGTTCATGTTCCAAAGGAAAACACGAGTAAGCTAGATAAGAAGGCTGAAAAGGGTATCTTTATTGGGTATAAATATGGTCTTAAAGGTTATAATCTTTGGAACCCAAAAACTAAGAAGGTTGTGTATAGCTGAGATGTGGTATTTAGAGAAATAAAAGATGTTGGCAAACATGATGTCCTACCAAGTAAGGAAGAACCAAATAAAATAGAGTTTGATGTAAAGGATGATGAATCATACTCTACAGAAGAACATGAATAAGAAGAAGAAGATTTGCATACTCTAGTATTGAGGAGATCGGTTCGGGAAAGAAGGAAACTAGAAAGGTATACTCCACCTGATTTCCATTCAGATTTTTCTTTGTCTATTACTGATGACGATCTTAGAACTATTAGGGAGGTAGTGGATTCAGGGGATGGAAAACTATGGGAAAAGGCCATGGATGAAGAAATGACAGCCTTGGATAAGAATGAGTCTTGAGATATAGTGGAGTTTCTGACTGGAAGAAATCCCATTGGTAGCAAATGGGAATTTAAAAAGAAGTTGAATGCAGAAGGCAAAGTGGAGAAATACAAAGCTAGGTTAATAGCAAAGGGTTATTCCCAGTTTGAGGGAATTGATTTTGGTGATATTTTTCCTCATGTTGCCAAGTTAAATTCTATTAGATTTATGTTATCTGTTGTTGTTGCATTTGATTTTGAAGTAGAATAGATGGTTGTGAAGATATCATTCCTGCATGGGGATCTGGAAGAAGAAATCTATACGAAGCAGCCATAAGGCTTTGATGTGAAGGGAAAGAAGGAGTTGGTATGCAAGCTGAAAAAGTCCATGTATGGTTTAAAACAATTACCAAGGATGTGGTATCAAAAATTTGATACTTATATGCTCAGACTTGACTTCACAGGAAGCAAAGAGGATCATTGTTTGTATTTTAAATGAATTGGTGATCATTTGATTTATTTGGTCTTGTATGTGGATTACATGTTGTTGATAGGAAACAAAAAGGAGATTATCCAGGATGTGAAATATTAGTTGCCCTCTAAATTTGACATGAAGGATCTCAGAGCTGTAAGTTTCATTTTGGGCATGTAAATTAAAAGAGATCGAGAAAAGAGGAAACTATGGTTAAATAAGAGAAAATATGTCGAGACAATATTACAGAGGTTTAATATGCAGGAATGTAAACTAGACAAGGTCCCTATTCCCATTGGTGTAAAGTTATTTGTGGATTAGTGTCCCCAGACACATGAAGAGGAGGAGTGCATGTCTTGTGTTCCATATACGAGTGCAGTTGGCAGTTTGATGTATGCAATGGTCTGTACTAGACCATACATTGAACATGCAGTGGGAGTTTTGAGCAGGTATATGTCAAAACCAGGGAGGAAGCATTTGACAACAGTAAAAAGTCTTTTCAGGTATTTGTGTGGCATTGCTAGCAATGGATTGTGATAACATGGAAGACCAAGATTGGATAAAGTGCTGGACATGTTGAAATATTGTAACTTCGAAGAATATTCTACCTAAGAGGGAATGTTGAATAATATTATTATATTATATTTATTAATTAAGCCCTATTGTGCCTTTCTAAAAGTTGACCATTTTGTTCCTTGACAATTAAATGTAAATTAAAAGGGTAAAGTGTCAGGTTGGCCCAGACCTAATTTTAGACTGGCCAAACTACTATTTATAAGGGAGGCCAGCACCTCATTTGTTCACTTACTCATGAGCTCTGCAACAAAAGGAAAAAATGTGCAAGTCTTGGAGGAGAAGCTACTATAGCTGGGGGTGATGTCAAGGAGGGTTTTGGTCTATCTCTTGGCACCTCTTGGTTAAGTGGTGCACTACTCTTTCCTAGTGAAGGAGTAGAGGAGGATCTTCTGCTTTGTTTTTGGTATATCTATATTGAGGAAGTTTTTTCTAGGTTTTCTTCCCCGTGAGGGTTTCCTAGGATAATATTTGTGTCTCTATTGTTTCTATGATTTCCACTCTTTCAATGATCTTATTTATGCAACTAATGTGCTAAATGATTACAATAATAAATAATAAACGTAGCTACTAGCTGTATAAGTAAGACATTAACATGGTATTAGAGCAGGCTTGAAAGAGACCAACTCATAGTTTATAAGAAGTGACTAGCCTCATCACACCCTCTCCAAAATCCAATTTTTAGTATTGCAACTGCTGCAGAATTAGGGTTTTTTCATAAACCCCAAGTGTTACATTTTCCCTATTTAAAGAGGACAATGGGGGATGTAACCACATCTAGGAGATTTCCCTAGGAGGGTGCATCTAGTCCCTAGATCATACTTCTGAAATTTGAAGTTTGAAAAATTAGGGTTTCCTCATAAAACCCTAAGTTGCAGTATCAGTTGCAGTTGCAATTCCAGTTCCTTCGTGCCAGTTCCTTCATGCCAGTTGCAACACCAGTTGAAGTTCCATCACCATCTACAGTACCAGTTGCATTGGAAGTTTTTGTGAAGTGTTGGGACTGATTTTTATTGTCCTAGTGCACCTTACCCTAGAAAATCTCCAACTAACTTTAAGTTACAAGTTGAAACACCTTTGAAGTTTTAAAGGTTCGTTATTGCTTGTAGTTGCTTCCAGATGGTGCCACTAGCTGCCGATATTGTCAGAGGTATGTACTTACATATGTTCAAACTGTATTCTAAAGGGTATTTGTAGGAGAAAGGATCAATGTTTCATGGAAACCTGCACATGAGACCTAGCTAAAGCATGCACAAACCAAACTTATCAAGAAAAGGAAGAGAGATACACAATGAAGAACGAGAATCAATGTATATTATAATATGTTCAATGAGTGAGTGTTATTCACTCATATAGGCAATGCCATCCTATAATTAGGAATGCACGCATAATAGTGATGGTATAAAATTAGAAAGTCTAAAATAGAACTAGTCAGTTAACTCCCACTGAACTAGTGTGCTGAAATATAAATTTCTCCAACACCCCCCCATGAACATCACTATGGAGTAAAACATGAGTCTCAGCTACTAGGCCATATTAGGTACTCATGTACAATGCAACTAATGAACACTGAATAAAAATAAGGAAAGAGGGAAAACCACGTGGGAACAAAACCCCCCCTCAAAAGACAATGCATCAAAAGAAGAAAAGGCAACTGCTAGGCAACTGGGTTCTTCATTGCAATACGATCTTGCAAATTATGAAACTTCTGCTCAGTGAAGGTCTTGGTTAATATTTCGGCAGTCTGTTCAGAGGAAGGATAGAACTGCAAATCAATGATCCTGTCATGTACTAAATCTCTGATGAAATGCATGTGGACCTCAATGTGTTTGGTTCACTGTCGTTGTACTGGATCTCTGCGAAATTTTAGTGTACTCTGATTGTCACACCATATGATAGTCAGACAGTGAAACTGGATACCAAGCTCGGTAAGGAAGTGTTGAAGCCAAAGTGTCTGAATGACACAGTTGACTACTCCTCTGTACTCGGACTCCGCGGAAGATAAAACAATGGTTGATTACTTCTTACTTGACCATCAAATTGGGCCTGACCCCAAACTAAGAGTGTACCCGGACGTGGAATTGTGATATGTGCTATCACAAGCCCAATCTGAGTCTGTGAAGCCTATGAGATCTAATGCACAACCGGCTGCATAGTGAATCCCATAACTCATGGTGCCTTGAACATATCTGAGGATGTGCTTGGAAGCCTTCCAGTGTAGATCATGGGGTTCCTGCATGTATCTGGAAATTACTCCTACCGCATATGAGATATCTAGATGGGTGTGGGTGAGATACAAAAAACTCCCCACCAACTGTCGATACAAAGTGTTGTCCACTAATGGTGTATCCCCACCATCCTCAAGTCCGATCCTAGATAATAAAGGTGTAGGTGTAGACTTGCAGTCTGTCATGTGGAATCTATCTAGAAGATCCATGACATACTTAGCCTGCGAAATTTTGATGCAAGAAGAATCCTGAATAATCTCAAGACCAAGAAAGAAGTGTAGTATACCCATGTCCTTCATAGAGAACCTACCATGCAAAATATCTTTGACCAAAGCAATGGCTGAAGCAGAGCTAACAGTGATCAAAATATCATCAACATAGAGTACTAAAATCATCACAAAGTTAGTAGTCCTCAACATGTAAACATTCGAATCATATTTACATATAACAAAGTCATGTGAAAGTAAGTAAGAATCCATCTTTGCATACCATGCTCTAGGTGCTTGCTTGAGTCCATAGAGAGACTTCTTCAGTATGCATACTAAAGATGAGTTATGAATGAACCCCTGTGATTTCTCCATGTAGATCTCCTCTGAAAGGTCACCATGAAGAAAATAATTCTTCACATCCATCTGGTCAACTTCCCATCCTTTGGTTGCTGCAATAGCTAGAGCCAAGCGAATGGAGTCCATCTTTTCTATAGGAGAAAATGTCTCATCATAATCTATCCCATGAATTTGTTGAAATCCTTTTGCAACTAATCTGGCCTTGTACCTTCTCACCTGACCAATTTTTTCTCTCTTGGTCCTATAGATCAATTTGCATATGATAAGTTTCCTCCCTGGTGGAAGTGGAATCAAATCCCAAGTCTGATTCTCTAGGAGAGAGTCATGCTCATCCTGCATGGTTGCTTCTCATAATGGATTTCCAACATCCTCATTGTAGGTATGTGGATCAGAAGATTGAACCATATAGCAATGCATGGGCATCATTGGTTCAGAATATGAAAGTACATGCGAAGGATCCACATGCTAATATCGATTCCTCCTCGAATCCAATGGATCCCCTATAAGGTTTCCTACTTCTTGAAGTGTGGACTGTGCCCACTTGGGAATTTGTTGAATCTACGACGCGGGCTCCTCATTTGGTTGTACTACCTGCTCATATGCATGTATAGAATCCTTTGAATCTGTGTCTGAATATGTAGAATCTGAGTGTGTGGAATCATCATCTCTGATGTCTAGAACTGATGGAAGCATAAGAGTCTCTGCATGTTTCACTGGAGGTGCATGCAAAGGACTCTCCTCAAATTGAACATTGTTCTCAATGATGAGTCGATCTATATAGGTATCAATCAATATGTACCCCTTCACATCATCTTGATATCCTAAAAAGATGCAATGTGTGCTTTGCATATCTAAGGCTTTCCTCTTTTCAGAAGGAATATGGGCCCATGCTCTAGATACAAAGATGCATAAGTGTTTGACATCTAGTTTGTCACCTGTCCAAGCCTCAAAAGGTGTCATATCTTCAACAAATATGTGAGGTGCTATGTTCTGTATGTAAGCAACACAATTAAGTGCCTCAACCCAAATCTTGGAAGGAAGTGATCTTGCATGCAACATGCAACTAGTCATCTCCTTGAGAGACCTGTTCTTCCTTTCAACAACTCCATTATGTCGTGGAGTGTATGGAACTGTGTACTGCAACTGGATACCAGATTCATGACAAAGATTCTGAACATCTTTGTTGATATACTCCCCCCCATTGTCTGTACGAAGAATCTTGATTTTCTTCCTAGTTTGGTTCTCTACTAGAGCTTTGAAGTTTTTGAGATGGTCAAAAACTTCAGACTTTTGTCTGAGAAAATAAACTCAAGTATAGCGTGAGTAATCATCAATAAATGTAAGAACATACCTTTATTTGCTGATGGATGGATGTGGAAATGGACCCATGAGATCACTGTAAACAAGCTCCAAGGAAGAGGAGGCTCTCCTTGCCTTCCCCTTTTCAAACTTCTCTTCAGGATGCTTGCCAAGAATGAATCCTTCACAAACCTCTTCAGAAAATTGAATGTTTGGCAAGCCTGTGATCATTCCTTGCTTGGAAAGTCATTGCATGTACCTAAAGTTTAAATGACCAAATCTCTCATGCCATACTCTACTACTATCATTAGCATGTGTAAGTAGAAAAAAGGATTCATAGTCAGTAAACTTAGTGAACTTATACAACCTTGATTTGTGATCTACCTCACCAACTGCAATAATGGAACTGTCATGCATGTCAAGTACAATAACTGAATCTTATGTAAATTCAACCCTTTTACATGTTTGAGTAATCTGATAAACTAAGAGAAGATTTATAGAAAGCTTTGGAACATGTAAAACATTCTCAAAACTTCCATTAGGGAGTTCCACTCTTCCCTCTCCTGCAACTGCTATTGGAGTATCATCCCCCATGAGAATAGGAGGTCCAGAGCATGAACTCAAAGAAGAGAAAACTTCATCTTTAGCTGCCATATGATGGGATGCGCCAGAATCTATAATCCATGAATCAAATGAGGAATTAATTGCAACCATAGCATGACGATTACCTTTCTTAGGAGCATGATCTTCTTCCTTTTGCTTCTTGACTCCTTATGGAATGAAGTTTCCAAGGTTGTTCTATTGAAGTGTTTGTTCCATAAGATTGATTTGTTTCTTCATGCATGTGGATTATTCATGATTTGGTTTATTGCAGTAAGTGCACTGCTTTCCCTTCTTCTTATTCTTGGAATCTGAAGAGTCTTTGGAACTTGAAGAATCCTTGAAGGGTTTGGAATACCCCTCCTTCTTGTTCTGTTTCTCCTTCCCATTCTGTTTCGATTTATGATTGGATGACCCTTTTCCATCATGCATGGTGAGTGAATGTGATTTGGGATATTTCATGAGGCCCATATGTATGATTTTTGTCTGCTCTTGTGTGAGAGACTCAATGAATTGAGCCATCGTAGGCATTTTCCAATTTTCTCCCAAAAGACATCTGCCATAATGGAAATTGGAGACATATACACCATATT
>ML783037.1:267740-293404 GCA_009831015.1 Picea engelmannii | reverse complement strand
CTATTGATTCTGAAAAGATCCTGAAAACCCAGATCGTGAATTTCGAGATATGATAGATAGTTCTATGAGAGCTATAGATATGATAAAACAACTATATCTCCTAAACTATGATGTGGGTTTTGGACATTTTTGGTGAGTATAAGTATCCCTATGTTATATTTCTCTGGTCAAAATTTCAGCCCGACCCAGATCACATATTTCGAGATATGGCTATTTTACTACAGAAAGCCAATTTTTTGGAGGGCTACTGAATTGTCGCACCCTAGAGAAGGATAAAGTGCGACGATACTGAATCGTCGCACCCTAGTGAAGGACACAGTGCAAAAATTGTGAAAAAATGAATCCTCGCACCCCAGATGAAGAACACAGTGCGACAACGCCGCACCTTGGTTGTGTATAGGCTGCGAAGATGCCTGGAAAAACATTTTTTCTAAGTTTGGGTGCGACCATCTCACCTTTCGATAGGGATAGGCTGCAACGATTCCAATCATTGCACCTTTCTATAGGGATAGGCCATGATGATGGAAAAAACTAGGTTTACTGAAATCCTCTTTCACTCTTCTCTGGCTTGTCTGGGTTGCTCCAAGCATCTCGGCTCTGATACCATGTTAGTGTTTCATGGAAACCTGCACATGAGACCTAGCTAAAACATACACAAACAAAGCTTATCAAAAAAAGGAAGAGAGATACACAATGAAGAACGAGAATCAATGTATATTATGATCTGTTCAATGAGTGAGTGATATTCACTCATATAGGCAATGACATCCTATAATTAGGAATGCATGCATAATAGTGATGGTACAAAATTAGAAAGTCTAAAATAGAACTAGTCAGTTAACTCCCATTGAATTAGTGTTACTCCCACTGAACTAGTGTGCCGGAAATAGAAATTTCTCCAACACTTTTGTCTAAACAACAATTGTAGATCTAGAAGGATTTCATATCTATCACATTCAGAGGAACAATGCACCCTAGGTTTGATTAATTTGATATGCCTCTATTTGTTATGGAATTATTGTGATCTTATGAACATCTAGGTTGTATTTTGATCTATTGAAGTTATGACTATCATACTAATCATTTGTCAAAATTAAAGTCAAATTATTAGATTGATTAAAGTTGAGATTATAGAGTTTATTCTCTAACCTAATTTTCTGTCAAGAAAACATATTATCTTAGTACAGAGGACATGTTGAAGAAAATACTTGTCATCTTGATTGAAGGAGACTCAGAACAAAAGCAACACACTCATTCTTGAGGACAAGACTCCAGGTTCTAGGTTTGATTGATTAAATTGATAAGATTCAAATTTACACATATCAAGTTTGATAACTGCTAAACACTATAGTTGTGATAGCCATATTTGAAAAGTTTTATTATTGAATACTTGGTAGCATGTGAGCACTATTGAGATAAATTCTTATGATAATCATTTACTATATATAACTAACATCTCCTTTAGGATAAAATTCTTGTTTTGTTTCCAGGTTACCATGGAGGAATGATTGATCACAACACTAGACATAGTGTTTCTCTCATTCCTTATTATTGTATTTCTTACTTTTTACCGTTGTTTCAGGTAGTTCACAAGTGATAGATCTGAAGGAGCTACTGTGACGATCATTCTCACTATTGTTTTTATTATTATTATAAAGAGTATTATTCTTGTCTATTGTTTCTCCCCTGTTGCTCTTGTTACAGGCAGGTCACAAGTGATAACATATTAGATGAGACATGAAGCAGACTGTCCAAGTTGTATACATGATCATATACATCCATGTATTGAAGAAGAAGAAGATACTTTTTCTAGATACACAACATCTCATATGAAAACAGAACATGAGGAGCAGAAGGCTCCAAAGATAACAAAAAAAATCCTTCTAGTGCAGTTGATCACTCTTCAGATCTTCAGGAAGAGTTAATAGAGCCAGAAGGGCCTATCCAAAATCAATGCAGTAACTAGGAAGAGACCAACATGGTCCCATGACACTTTGCAGGATGCAAAGCCATATAACATTGATGTGCCATATCAGAGGGAGAAGATGGATCTGAATATTATATAGACTTAGAGGGAGACAAGCTTCAGAGAGAGCATGGAGACTTAGACTGAGCCTGATCTCTGAGAGGATCAGATAGGAAAAATAGACATCTTCCAGGACAGAACGACAGATTCCATGAGTTGAGAAGACTAGATCGTAGCTTCATAGACTTCTAGGAGATGTGAAATCTCCTGGGAAGATTCCCTTGTTTCAGTGACAAAGGATGAAGCCAGTTAGAAGGATCAGGATATGGATTTTTCCTTGAGACTAGAAGGGAAGCCAGTGGTGACTTCCAAGATTGATCTAACAGATCAAGCATGTTGCAGATAAAAATATAAATATGTACAAAGCCTAATTTGTGTCCAGAGTATTCTCCCAACAAGAGGGAGAATACTATGACGAGACACTTGCTCCAATAATCAGAAAAAGTATATATAGAACAACCATGATCCATTAAGAGAAGCTGATGCAATATGAGATTCAGAGGAAGCAAATGAATCTTTCATCGTGATGGAGAAGAGGAGATACTCTCAGATTTCAACAACTACAATGAGAATGGAGCAGTCATTCTCAGTTTCAGAAAAAAAAATTGCAAGTGCAAAGTCCCAGTTCTAGAAGGAACAAGTTGCAAAGAGAATATGGGACATACTCTTAGGCAGTGAGATAGATAGTGCTTTGCAGAAAGAACATAGAACCAACACATGATTATGCAAATTGAGTTGCAGTTGAGCAAGTGTACCAGGTTGGTACAATGTGATGTGAAAATTTGGTTTCGAATTACAAGACAAGAAGACTCATGTCTGCAAGTTGAAGCAAGCTCCAAGAGCTTGGTATAACATGATTGATAGTTTTCTGATGAACTTGGGATTTACCAAGAGTAGAGTTGATCCCAACCTTTACTTCAAGATTGACAATGATGGACCAATTATATTTCTACTATATGTGGATGAATTATTCTTGATAGATGAAGAAAATCTCATCACAGATTGTAAGAAGAATCTTGCCGTTGAATTTTAAATGAAGGACCTAGGCTCAATGCACTATTTCTTAGGTCTTGAAGTATGGCAGAACCCATAAGAGATTTTCCTTAATCAAGGAAAGTATGTAGTGGAAATTCTGAAGAGATTCAACATGATGGACTGTAAAGATATGTCCACTCCTATGGAGACAAATATGAAGTTATTAGCTGATACTTCGTCATAAATAGTTGATGTTACTCTATACAGACAAATGATTGGTTCATTGATGTATCTGATGAATACCAGACCAGATATATGCTTTGCTGTGAACACCCTGAGTCACTATCTGGTGGAGCCCAGATGTGTTCACCTTGTAGCTGCAAAGTATGTGATGAGATACCTTAAGGGTATGTTGGACTATGGCCTTTTCTTTACTGGAGATTGTGACTTCAGATTGTATGGCTATACTGATTCAGATTGGACTGGAAGTGCTCCAGACATAAAAAACACTTCAGGATGTTGTTTCAGTTTGGGGTCAGCCATGACTTTGTAGAAAAGCAGGAAGCAATCCAGTATTTCTCTCAGTACGACAGAAGCAGAGTACATTGCAACTTGCTCTGCTAGTTGTGAAGCCATATGGCTTCAGAAGTTGTTGACATGTCTATTTGACCTAGAGATGGATGCTACCATGATATTTTGTGATAACCAGAGTTGCATAAAGATGACAGAGAACCCAGTGTTCCACGATAAGACGAAGCACATTGATATCTGATACCACTACATTTGTGATATGGTACAGAAGGGAGCCGTGAAGCTCCAGTATCTTGGCATAGATGAGCATGTAGCAAATGTGTTGACTAATCCTATGTCTCGTGTGAAGTTTGAGTACTTCCAAGATAAGCTTGATGTAGTCCGAAAGGGGGAGTGATGCTGATGATACTATGGTATCCTGACCATCAACATGGAAACTCGTTAGGATTTATATCCTAGGGGATTGATCATCCCTGGACAAATCCCGTAAGGTCTGGATGGACGGTCTGTCAGAGTGCCTATGTATGTATATACTTTCTATGGTCAATAGTGTGACAACTCATTAGGATTTATATCCTAGGGATTTTATTATCCCTGGATAGATCCTGTAAGGTCTGGATGGACGGTCTGTCGAAGTGCCAACTTTTATTGTTATTATTGCTATTGTTGTTGATGCTTCTGTCTCATTATGTTGCCATTGATGTTGTTGTTCCAGCTCCGTGATGTTGATGTTGATGTTCGAGCTTCATGTTGTTGGTGATGTTGATGTTCTAGCTTCATGTTGTTGTTGATGATGATGTTACTCTAGCTCCGCGCTGCAGATGATGATGATGTTTAGTTTCTACATATGTTGATGATGAGAAAAACTTCCGATAACCTATAGATATGACAGATAGTGTTCCAGATGCTAATGACGATGTCTCCTACTCTTTATGATGTATTGAGTCCAATCAATTGTTATTAATGTTGTCAGTAGAATACCCTTCTTGTTAAGGGGGAGTGTTGAAATATTGTAACTTCAAAGAATATTCTACCTAAGAGGGAATGTTGAATAATATTATTATATTATATTTATTAATTAAGTCTTATTGTGCCTTTGTAAAAGTCGGCCCTTTTGTGCCTTAAAAATTAAATGTAAATTAAAAGGGTAAAGTGACAGGATGACTCGGACCTAGTTTTAGGCTGGCCATACCACTATTTATAAGGGAGGCCAACGCCTCATTTTTTCACTTACTCATGAGCTCTGCAATAAGAGGAAAAAGTGCACAAGTCTTGGAGGAGAAGCTGCTGCAACTATGGTGATGTCAAGGAGGTTTTTGGTCTATCTCTTGGTATCTCTTGGTTAAGTGGTGCACTACTCTTTCCTAGTGAAGGAGTAGAGGAGGATCTTCTGCTTTGTTTTTGGTCTATCTATATTGAGGAAGTTTTTGCTGGATTTTCTTCCCCATAAAGGTTTCCTGGGATAATCTGTGTGTCTCTATTGTTTCTGTGATTTCCTTTCTTTCAGTGATCTTATTTATGCAACTAATGTGCTAAATGATTATATTAATAAAGAAGAACCACAGCTGCTAGCAGTATAAGTAAAACATTAACATGACATACATGGCTTTGTGGATGCAGACTAGGCTGAAGATATGGATCGTAGGAGATCTACAAGCGGGTATGTGTTTAACCTGTTTGGATGAACAATCAGTTGGATGAGCAAGAGAGAGTCTGTAGTGGCATTTTCAACTACATAAGTTGAATACATGGCATCCATTCATGCAAGCAAGGAAAAAGTATGGTTACAAAGATTGTGTTCAGGTATTGGGTTGGTACAACAAGATGTAAGGATAGATTGTGATAGTCAGAGTGCGATTTTTCGGGCAAAGAACCCCACTTATCATTCAAAGACAAAACATATTGATGTTCAATATCACTTTGTGAGAGACATGGTTGAAGAAAAGAAAGTGTTGTTGATGAAGGTGAACACTTTGAAGAATGTTGCAGATTCATTAACAAAATCTGTAAGCACTGAAAAGTTCTCTTGGTGTAAAGGATCTATGGGCATTGCTGCCTTGGATTGTTGATTATGTAACCCTGTAACCCCCTGTATGCAAAGAAAAAAACAAGTGGGAGAATGTTTGGTATGTGTTATATTCTTTGCACGACTAGCCATAGTGTGAGCTACATTGCGTCGGGCATGCGAGGGGGTTGCACAGGGGCAACCCCCCCCGAGAATTTTTTTCCTCGAGAAACGTGTCAATTTTTTTTGGCTCGTTTTTCATGTTGCCTCGATTTTCATGTCCATTGTTGGGAAGTTTTTCGGCACATGGTTTTTTCCGATGGTTTTCTATTTCCGGTTAAGGAATTAAGGTTGTTGACTAATCCAGGTCATTGGGTTAGCGTTTTGGATGCCGCTGGCTACTATATGTATATTGTATTGTAAACAATGTATGAAGTGAATGGATATAGAATATGTTGGTTTTACCGGTTTAGGTTTCCAGGGGAAAAATCTCTATGTAATGTGTGTATTTTCCATTGTATCTTTTCTGTTCTTTTACTGAAAATCTGTTTGCAGTTAATAATTGTACAAGGTTAAAATCTACAGACATGTCAATGAATCTTTACACCAGCTTACCGAGTATCCTAGTCAACAATCTGTGGTGGGAACACAATTCAAATGTTCACAAAGATATACTTGCCCCTTCGTAAGTAACAACTGCCCTAATAGTGGGGAAAACAATGGAATTCTTGAAGAAACAAAAAACAAAGACACAACGAATCCCTGAGCTTCTTGAAATAGACTACACCACCCCTTGGGGATATTTCGATGGTGTCAGTCAGGGACATTCTCCGATGTGCGAAGTTGGGGTGGTTCTTTACATCATCCATAAGCACTATATTTTCATCAGATACGCGCCAGGGCCAAGTTCCAACAACCGAGCATAGTTCATAGCCTTATGGACCCTTCTAGAGACAACGAAAGGAAAAAATGTTAGGAATTTACATGTGATGGGAGATTCAAAGCTGGTGATAGATTGGGAAAATGGTAAAAATTCAGCACAAGATATTAGACTTCAAAATATTATGCGGAACATCAAACTCACTTGCCGTGCCTTTGAGAAGCTCTCCTTCCTTCACATACTATGGGAGCTGAACACCAATGCAGACAAATTGTCCAAAGAAGTGCTGAGCCTTCCAACTGGAGCATTCAGGTACTACGAGTTCCTCGATGGGGAGGAAATAGAAGCTATGTAATTCCGATTTTAGTTAAATGAAACGAAGAGTGATTTGGTCAAACAAGTCTCACTAAGGGGAAGGAAATAGAAAATAGGTTTTTTTCTCAAGGAATGTATGCAACAACCACTAGGATGTAGACATAAACATGTATTACACTTTCAATGTTAATATCAAATTTTTTTCTCCAAAACTAAAAAAAACTTGGAATAATTTTTACATTTAGAAATATTATTTCTTCTTTTAATAATTTAATTTTAAAATATTAAAATTAAATTTAAAATGAAAAAATGAAAACCATGTCAAAAAAAATTATAATCATCAAAACAAAATTATATATATATATATATATATAGATTTTTCCAAATTAAAAAATATTATAACATCTTTAAGTTTTTAACCCATACTTTTGACATGACTGAAAGATACCAAAGACACGTATGCCTTTTGATCATTTTACGTAGAAATGATGTAAAATTTCAAGACTATATATATAGATTTTTCCAAATTAAAAAATATTATAAGATCTTTAAGTTTTTAACCCATACTTTTGACATCACTGAAAGATACCAAAGACACGTATGCCTTTTGATCATTTTACCTAGAAATGATGTAAAATTTCAAAACTATATATATAGATTTTTCCAAATTAAAAAATATTATAACATCTTTAAGTTTTTAACCCATACTTTTGACATGACTGAAAGATACCAAAGACACGTATGCCTTTTGATCATTTTACCTAGAAATGATGTAAAATTTCAAGACTAATACCTACATGTTTTTTGCTCTTACCAAGAATTCGATTGAAAGTAGATATCACCTATTTTTTTAGAACTCCTTCTTAGGATATCGATCCTTGGGAATCCACAAATCAAAGGCAAAGGGTCACATGTCCAAGATCTCCATATGCTGAAGCCCAGATGGTGAAAGATTAGAAACCAGGACGTTATGTGTCCTTGTTCTCCAGTTCTGTTGGGCGTGGGTGCCTACGAATATGAATTTGAAATTACAAGCTGATTAAGTCTAAACCCAAACCCAAAGAATGCGACAGTTTCATGGAATCCCAAGAACAGCCCTGAGTGCTAGAATTCTCATTGGCTGATATCCCTTCGATTGTATAAGTATTCTTTATTCTGGTAACCATATGTTGGTTTCGTGAGTGGGGTCCTTCGTGAGGCTTTATGAAGGCACTTGATTTGCGCTGCACTGTTTGTTACCTAATAAATAAGGTTGATGGCAGCTAGAAACGCCATCCGTTCTCAGCAAATGATCTCCTACGCAGCTTTTCATAAGTGCAATCCCTGGAATAATTCTGTTTAAAACCGTCCCAACATCTGCTAACCTTTTTGTTCAAATCAACCCACTACATTCTTTCAATCTTGATCTGCAACCAGCATTGTCTTCTCTAACAGACATTCACACCCTTACAGATATATAATAGCTACGAGGTGCTCTTCTCGGTATTGGATAAAGTGCTTTGTTATTAYTGCATGGACTCTTCTCAGATACATGCAGCTATTTTTGAATTATAATAGCTATGCCCATTATCTTTTTTTAATTATAAGTTGCTGTTTTCCTCTCTGCCACCAGTTATGGATTTCATTCAAATCCTGTTTTCCTCATACACGTGAAGGAGTATCACCATTCATTCAAGTCCTGTTTTCCTCATACACATGAAGGATTTCACTGAATTAAGTGACGGCCAATAGGCTTCGACAAAGAAGTGAACTCGCTCCTGCTTTGCCTGATAGAATACTCTGAAACACAAATACCAAGGATTTAACTGTGTCAGTGCAGCGATGACAGTTATTGATTGATGACAAAAAAGTTTTAAGGTATTTGCCATTATATGTTGATCAACCATTGTATTATTTTTCTCTTCCGAAATCTATATGCCATGATTTTCAATCAAGTTTCATCGTTTTCTTTCATGTTTCTGCTGTCCTCTTGGCGTAAGTTTCTGGTCAGAAAGCGGTTGAACACGAAGAGCAAAGGGGATAAGTTCCAAGCTGATGAGATTGTTGAAGGTAATCAAATACTTCTTAAGTTCCATCCTCTAGAATTATGACGCCAACGCCAGTGAGTACCCAGTAAGCCTGGAGTTAAGTAATAAGCATAGATTTATGTTAGAGGCCTGAGCTTCAGTAGTTCAAAATCAAAATCAAATGCGTTTGTGATGCCATAATATTGTTTTTGTCTGCTATTATAGAGACATAATGGCATGTTTCACTCTTGAATACATACTTGAGTATGCTCTGGTAATGAATTCATGAATGATGCAGATTTCTTTGCTAATGAATTCATGGGGAGGGGTGCATTTAGCTTACTGTTCACTGACACCAAATACAAAATCTGCAGACCACTACGAATCCTTCTTTGGGAGACGAAAGAGCTGCCCAGATAAGGAGTCATTGTTTTCAAGAAAAAGCTTTACTGGTACTAAACAAAATCCTTCAACAAGATAATATGCCCAATTTAATTTACAGGTGTTTCAGAATACTTGAAAAATGCGCAAGTTTTCTCCTAGCCTTTGATTTCTTTTACTAGGGATGCGTTCTCTGCTTTTTGTCTCGGTGTTTAGAATCATGACAGAAAGCTTGTTAAATTGAAATCCAGATAATTTCAAGTCTGTAGCAATGGAACCAGAGTTGTCCCAAGTCGCAGATGCTCGTGACTTTAGGTATGGTATTTGGATGAATTTAATTGAATTTAACTTTAGCTGAAATTTGATAATGGTGAAACATAGGGATTTAGTCTATTGTTCATTTGAAACATAATCTGTCCTCCTGCTTGCGCGAATAAGTTATTCTCGGACAGTTTATTATAAGCTGAACATATGTTAGTCTTCATTATTCAATTTTGTCCCAAGCTTAGTATTATGAGGATGTATTCGAGTAACAAAAAAACAGACGCAGTTTTCTTCAGAGGAAAATCTCTTTATCCCATCTTTCTGCTATGTGCTTGTATCAAATAATCAACATAGAGATAACCAATGGTGACAGAAATGATGTTATAAAAAATCATGCTTTTAATATTCTGCACTATTACATCCTTCATTGTTACCATTTGTCTAGAATTTTGACTATAAGAAAACCCTTCTCATCTAGAGTTTCAAATATGAGAACCCATATCTGTGATGGGTTGCTTCTCTAGGAAGTCTTGAAGGCAGAATAATGGTGTTTGAAAACGTGTTGGAATTTTGATTTCAACACTCGTTGTTCATATCAGAAAACAACTTCTTTAATGAACTTTATGTTTGCAAATTAGGGTATTTGTCGCAACATGGAATGTGGGCGGTAAAACACCCTGCAATGGCCTGAATTTGAAGGAATGCCTGCATATATCAGCTCCAGCAGACATCTACATTTTGGGGTATTGACAAACTCCCCTCATTACATCCAATTCAGCAAGATGAACAGAGCCCTGAAAATATTTTATACATTTGGTTTTCATGATTAGGAGGATATCAATAAAGACTCTTTTAGTTTCGGAATGAAATTGGGTGTTGATAGTTTTCATTAAGATTCCCATAGTTACGTCTAAAGTCTAACAGGATGCAGTCTTGATGTGGATTTTCCCAGGTTTCAAGAAATTGTGCCTTTAAATGCGGGAAATATTTTAGGGGCAGAGAACAATGGTCCTGCTGCCAAATGGCTGACCCTTATTCACCAAACACTGAACAATTTAGACACAAGCAAGAATAGAAATCAATGCAGTTGTTTGTCATCTTGTAGGGACAAGTCTACATACATTCCAGAAGCCGTGTACTGTTTGGACTCTGATATTGAATGCTCCAAAGTGCGTAAAAGTTCATTTTTTTCTAGTAGAAAGTCTTTTCTGGACTTGAACATCCTTTCTAAGCCAGACTGTGAAGCTACAAATGATTCAAAAAAGCTAGAACAGAAATGTAGCCTTGCTGACCATACCTTCCCAGGAAGACCAATTCATGGAGTAGATTCCAGTTCCTCTTTTATGTCAGTTTCATCAGAGGACGAGTATGCTTTGAGTGAAGGAGGGTCTCCCTCTACTGTTTTCAACTCTCCAATATTAAGTAGTCCATTATCAGATAAGTCCGACTCAAGTCGGATGAATAACAAGTTTAATTCAAGCAAGGAGAAGTACTATTTGGCAGCTAGCAAACAGATGGTTGGCATTTTTCTCTGTGTTTGGGTACGTAGTGATTTGAAACAACATGTACAAATGCTGAAAGTTTCATGCGTTGGACGCGGGTTGATGGGTTACCTTGGCAACAAGGTGAGAAAAAATATTCTCTTCACCATTCTTTTGTTTCTCATGCTTCTGGTCCAGTGGTTATTTGCATACTTTTGCTGCAATTATTTATTTATTTATTTATTTTACAAATGTGTCTATACACTAATTTACAAAGAAAATCCATTTTCCAACCAGAGGACTAAACACTGATCCATTCTTGACTGAAATAATTCTGCAAAACCCTATGATAAATTTGCACAAAGCAGTGTCCTGACAAGCTATACAGCATCACTTCATGCTGCATGTCATAGTACAATTTCAAAAGCTCTACAAAGGGCTACTTAATGGAATTATCTATTGTGGAAACTCTGTGACCTTTTTGGTCTGATCAATTACTTCTTTAATAGGGATTACACTTACTTTCAGGGTTCCATCTCTATTAGCATGTTGCTCCATCAGACAAGTTTCTGTTTTGTATGTTCTCATTTGACCTCTGGCGAAAAGGAAGGTGATGAGATCCGGAGGAATTATGATGTTTTGGAAATTTTAAAGAAGACAAACTTTCCACAAATTCTCAAGTTCTCAGCAGAGAAAACCCCAGAAAGCATTTTGGAGCATGAGTAAGTTTCAAATTAGCATCTTTACACATTGTAATACATAGATAAATACAGAGATAGATTTGAATTTTGTATCTTCATAAATGATAATACATTACTAGGCACATCTGTAGGAAAGAACAAATAGAAGGGGCATTAGGTTATTCCCTTATTGGTGAAGACTAGATTTTCCAGTTGGGAAGTTACTCGAATAGAACTTTCAATTTGTTGTCATTGATTGTATTGGCTTTGTGTGGAATGTTGATTATCAAATTTTCTCTTATGACTCCATTTCACAGTCGAGTTATTTGGCTTGGGGATTTGAATTATCGCATTGCTCTTTGCCATGGTGATACTAAAGAGCTGGTGGGAAAGAATGACTGGGAGGGTCTGTTAGAGAAAGATCAGGTAGGTACACATACTTCATACTAAATGTTTTGTTGCAGTTGTTCAGTTCTACTAAAATTTGATTTGAACCTTGGTCTCTTGAAATAAATCAAATCTGGCATGCTCTATGACAGCTTCAAATTGAGAAGAGAGAAGGACATGTGTTCAAAGGATGGAATGAAGGAAAAATAGATTTTGCTCCTACTTACAAGTACCAAAAAAATTCAGACTTCTATTCTGGAGGAAACTTAAAATCAAGAGAAAAGCGCCGCACACCGGCATGGTAAGCACAAGTTAATGTAGTTCTTATGTTTTGATTGATCACAATTGATTGGATTGAAATCAGTTTTCCATAAGTGCTCAGAATCTAGAATATTAGAGGTTGATAACATCTGATGTTGGAAAGTGAGTTTATACTAATAAAAAAATATGAGCTTGAACTCAGCACTTGCAATCTATCCCTTAGAAAGCAGATTGCCTACTTTTGTAGGAACTCCATTGAAGGTCCCACCAAAAAGGAGGGGTGGAATTCTCTCTATAGGCTTACAAGGATTTTCTGTTATATTTTTATTGTGATTTTGTTTAAGATTGTTGCTTATATGAGTTGTACTTCAGCAATTTTGTCATTTTTAACTCAAAGAATTTTGATGTAATTATGTTCTTGATATAAGTCCTAGAAAAACCTCAGCAGGAAGGGTTCAGAGAAAAAAGAAGCCTTCTCTTGCTGTGATCTAGCTCTAATCATAAGAATCCTTTCATTAATTTTTATGGAAAATCTAATCATCAGGTTATAAAGGTTTTGTGGTTTGCTAAGTATCAAATCTTTTAGATACTCTTTTGCATGCTCAATCATCAGGTTTCATGCTAGATCCACTTGTTTAGACGACTTATGTTTGTATAGTTCTGGCAACTTTCATTTCAGGGACATAAAATGAATTTGAGCAAGGAAATTTCAAAATGTCACATTGAAATATTTAATCAAAGGGCTTTTATATATTAGTGTATAAAGAGTAAAAACACTTTTTATTGCGGAGATAAGCAATAGCTTCCATAGTACCTTTTTCAGGGGCCTCGAGAAGCTATATAACTTATAGAAACCCTGCAACTGCTTGCTTTGAGTTTATTGGTTTTTCAGTAAGATGTGATCTAGATAGCAAAGGATAAATTTGGAGAGGCCCTTTAAATAATGCTGCATAATGATTATTCAACTCCTTTTCTTCAGTGATTGTTATCTTTAGTTTGGACATATATTTCTTCCAAAAATATGTAACTACTCCACATTTTAGCATTTCAGTTCGTATTTTCAATAATTTTAACTTTTGACTTTCATCACTATTTGTCATCTAGGTGTGATCGTGTACTTTGGTATGGTAAAGGCTTAAAGCAGCTTTCTTATGGTCGAGGAGAATCAAAGCTCTCCGATCATCGACCTGTTTATTCTATTTTCATGGTGGAGGTGGACATGCTCAACCAAAGTGCAGCTTAAAGAAAACTTTCACCAGCTCTGTTGCAAGATTCCAAGTGGAAGAGCTTCTGCCATGAACCCAAAGCTCTGTTCAAATTCCCAAATTTTATGTAAGAATTTGTCTATTGTGTCTTTCTAGCCCCATTATGACTGCAAAACATCCAGATAAAATCATGTCCGCTTCCTTCAGGGTCAATTAGCTATTAAAACATGTTGAATAAGAAAGTTTCAGTACTAATTATGATATTATCTTTGACCATTTATCCTTCATGAGTGCGTATTGATTCTTTTGGTCTTATTTCTTATTAAATAGGCATCATAAGCTGGAGAATTTTTATGAACAAAGAAGAAGAATAATGGATGCACAAAGTTTCACATGTGTACCTTTTCAGCACCTAGCACATCAGACATGAATTCTGCAAAGAAAGTCAGATTTAATGGTGCAGTTGGATACATTTACATTCCAAAGAAACCTAATATATGCCACTGAAAACATTTGTTCATGGTATGAATTCTAATCAACCTCTGCAGGATTGCAAAATGTTCATCGACTTCTAAACTTTTACTGAAAACTCTTTATGTTTTAAATAAATTTGTTTGTGTGGCAGGCTTGATGGGAGTCCTCAACAAGTTTTAGCATCCAATTGTATCGTTGGGGAGCAATTGCCATTGCTACTCCAAAAAGTATTCCATCGTTCCTTGCCTACTAGAAAGTACAAACATAATAATCAGGTAAAAGTCTAAAGCCCTTTTTCATTTTAATCGACTTCATCCTAAAGGTGTTAGATTTGTTAAGGGAAAATCTGTTTCTGCACATTCTCCTACATCATTTATTTCTTAGCATAACAGTAAGACTAATATTTAGTATTATCCTTCTTTACAGTATCTCACCTAGTTTTTGATAGACACTTATTCTCATCCCCTTGATGATTTGGCAGGTCATGGCATCGAGGTTTTTATGTTCTCTGGCCCTTTGGGTTGGATGTCCCTAGGTTAAGTATATGCAGTAATACAAGCATCTTGGGGTGAGGATCAAGCCCTGCACAAACAAGATGAAGTACATGAGTTTGGAGGTGTGGGTAGCTGTTTCAGTTCAGTTTACCTGGCACAAAGTAGCTTGATTCTGATGAGAACAAATATTTCTCTTGAAGCATCTCAAAGCATTTTGGTAAAATTCAGGTGCTTTGTGCTGGCCAAATGGCAAAATAATGCAGTCATTGCCAATCTGGATAATGACAGTTCTTCAAGTGTATGGTTGGAAAAGATAAAATAGCAAGTTGACGTAAAGTAGAGGATGAAAAAGATGAAATGCAAGCAAATTGATGCAAAGCGGAGGATAACCAATTTTGCAGGGAATAATATACCATAGGACTTGTCTTGTTAATATCCCATCTTATATTTTGTATTTTGTCTAAGATAATTTGTATGTCATTAAACAAGGAATATATATATATATATATATATATATATATATATATATATATATTCTGTACCATACAATGATTTTTCAGGGATCGAATGTCAAGGAGTTTGGCATTTAACTCTATGTTGGTGGTGTTACCCCCCGGGGTGACAACTTCAAAGGTACCCTCAAAGGGTGTCATGTTGTTTTTCTGCATGAGCTATCTTGCTCATATTCTCCATATTTAGATAGTTCTTCTCATTATCTCCATTAGATGCATGATTGTGCTAGCTCAACTTTGGTATATCTCATTCTCCTCCCTTCACTCCTCACATGGTAGATGCAGTATGGATGGTGCATTATTGGTTTGACTATGATATATTTTTCTATTCCATGTATTGGTGTTTCTTTTGGATGTGATGCTATAACTTCCTGGTTAGTCATGAAAGTGGTAAATACTAAATGGAATCCGATAGCACTTCATAACATGCATAAATTTTATTATTTGCCTTATCGTACCTTGGGGGACCATATTTTTCTTTTAGAAGTGTTGTCATTTCTCGAGTTAGTTTGTACTATTGGGTAACTAGCCAAGATAACGTTTTCCACTTCTTAACGATGCTAGAAACTTTTCACTTTCCTTGTTTCACTTTAGTCTGTCCATTAAAAAAGGTTATCTTGATCATGTATGACTTATCAAATGTTAAAAGAAAGGTCTAGTGATGAATAAATAAATAAATAAAGGCTAGAGGTGAAGAGAAACAAAGTCAAAAGCCAAAAATGTAAAGCTTGAGCAATGTTACCTCACTATGAGGCCAATGCCCCTAGTCCCTAGATTGTCTATGAATATATAAAGAAAAAAGGGACTTGTTCGATAAACTGAACAGATAAAGAAAAAGGCATAAAGGGGTAGTAAGAAACAGTGTCGAGGACATACAACTCAATGCAAAAGATCCCTCTTGAAGGTTATTGTATACAAAAATCCTAGCTCATGAAAGCTAGATGAACAAGTAAAAAGACCAATACATATAAATGACTTTGAGGATTATCACATGAAGTCTTTTCCTTCCATTTTTCGTCATTATTCATCACATTACCTATCTTTCACCTTGATACTTGGGAGATATTTGTTTTCCTAGGACTTGTCACATGTATAAGAGTTAATGTTCTTCCCCCTTGGTAAAATTTAGGCAAATATTAAAACTAACGCTTATTGTTATGTTGTGTTAAGAAATATCAATTGGTGTATATCATCTAATGGCTTGCCAAGAAGCTAGATCCATCACTCCAAGTGGGTACCTTGCATTGGGATATGTGTACCATGCCTTAAGATCTGTGACACCACGTTGGGATCCATGTTGCCACATTGGAATCTATGCCATTTTCCTTGGGATCCGTGTACTACATTCAGATATATGTCACTGCATTGGGATTTGTGATAGTGCATCAAGCCATGACAACGATGCCATGTCATCACACTTGCCACATGGACCACTGAAATCTGTTCTCCTTACACATTTGGACGTTGTACTTGTTACCCCCTAAATTTCTAGGGGTAACTAGATAATTTCTTCTCCATGATCCACATTCTTGATAGAATATCCAATGATGCCATTGTAACATACTCAACCCCCTAAACCTCCTCAGGCTGGTGGGATGTCAAAGGTTCCTCTCTCTTAAAAAATAAGGGATCGAGGTGATCCTTCTAAAATCCCGTTTGTCACATTATATGTGAGAACTTCTCTAATCACAACATCCATTAAGGTCAATCTTACTCATTCGACACCTAACTCCCGATGAAAACGTCCCAAGGGTTCACTACAAGAGCTAGAGACTGGAGCCTCTCTAATCGGGTGACTAGAACTCACTTTGCACAACTAGATCAATGGTTGGCAGTGACTCAGACTTTCTAGTCATCAAAAAGGTGAGCTAAGCAACTCACATTCTCACCCCAACGACACCTCCTCCGATGGATCATTCTGACAAATCCAATGGCCCTTGGAAACGAAAATCGACGATCACGATCACATCGGTACCTCAATATACCTGATGGTTAATGCCCCTCTCACCACCCATTCGTTACATGAATAGGTGGGGTCCTTAACAAATCCACGACTGGGATTTCACTAGACTCTCTTGTGAATCAACGGTTCCTAATCACTCGGGGTTCCTTACCATCGAAGTGCAATCACTCCTAGTGATCAAAAATCACTCCAATCAGCGCACTTCGATAAGACTACTCCGACGGATCCAATGATCCTCGATACGCCCAATCTAATGGTCAAGATTTGTTCGAGGTCCTATAGCAATACAATGGTTAACCGACTCCTTTCATCTTCTAAGTCTTCTTTATCGGAGTGGATCCTCCTAGATCCAATGGCTATAAATCCATCAATATTTCTTCTGATAGATCGACGATCCTTGTGTCCTCGAGAACTCTCACCATCAGACTTTACCGTCAGACGTTCTTTCTATTCTCCCTTCCACACCTCTTCAATCCTCACTTTTCAATAGGCTTGTTGGTGAAGCATCATGCATCTACGACCCATATCTCATCATAGTACCCTCTGATAGATCAACGACTCATGATCACTCAGAGTCCTCCCATCGGAGCCTTGTTACAACTTCACAACTTGGACACTCTGATGGCCTTGTCCTCTGACCAACAATCAATATCTCCTTTCTCCTCCAAATCAATGGTTGTCAATCATTCTGATTCAAATAAGGGTTTTCCTTAGAGTTAAAGGCTAGTTCTATGGCTTAACAAACTAGAGTCTTTTCAGGCTTATTCTTCAGTAATTCTACCCAACTTCCTTAGAAGTTCCTCTCCTCTTTAGTCGACTAAGGCACCACACTCCAAACCCATTGAAGGTTTTGCATCCTGCAAGATTTCCATTTCAAGGCAGGAGGTTTTCACTAGTTTGAAGGATTTTTCGAACTACACATAAACCTTCCCAAAAATTAGGGGCACTTTGTCCACTCATCCCAAATGAAGAATTGTATCTTGCAAGATTTCCATTCAAGGGGATAACATTTTATAGGGATACAACCTATATTAACACTTCTCATTCAAGTATTCATATTTATCGTTATTAATAGTGAAAACAATTATACTTAATCCATTTTACTCAGGAATTGACATTCTTTCAATTAACCACATTTATCTCGTAAGAAACAAACAATTTATCTTCAACATTAAACATGCATTGAACATGGCAACTAAAATACTTATCTGTTCGAT
Source organism: Picea engelmannii (assembly GCA_009831015.1). Lineage (NCBI taxonomy): Eukaryota > Viridiplantae > Streptophyta > Pinopsida > Pinales > Pinaceae > Picea > Picea engelmannii. The sequence goes on along the minus strand of ML783037.1, from coordinate 275,347 downwards.
GAGGAATTTAACCAACCAATTGACTGAGGGGAAATGACTTTCCACTCAACTATAGGCTATGCTGCATAGTGTTATTCTACAACATGCCACCCCTTTGCCAAACCATGATACCACCAGAGGACTAATGATACCACCAGGGGACTAATTTAGTTGACTTCCAACCTAAGAAATGGTTCAAGAAGGTTACTCTCCTTCACTCCATTAGTAACAACAGTTGTTGTCCTCGTCCCACTGAGCTCAGGACTTCCATGAGTTTATTAGGTACCTTCCCAATTGAATTTCCTTTGCACAAGGGAGCCCCTTCTCTAATGCATAGTCCCTAAGCGCCCTCCCCTTAATAGTGTCGGTTTCTCTCTAGTAAGTACCATTAGTCGCTGTCCTCTATTTCTCTAGTCCGGATACAGGTCTTCTCTAGTCCTGGGTAACCATCTAAGTCCTGGGAAAGTTTCCTATTTTCCTTAGAGAAAACTTCCCAACTTCTCTGCTACTCAGAGTTGTGCATGTGAATCTATCCACTCACAAGACCATATTTTTGTGAGTATGCAACTCACTCTGTTCACCATTGACCTCTGCGAGAACCATTCTTCTTAGCATCTATGTGTTGGTTACCTTCCTCTTCTCAAGTTGTTGTAATTCCTCCCGTTCTTGTTCTCTCGTTCTTCTTGTCTCCTCCTGTCTACTCATCTGTTGCGAACCATGGTGATGTTTTCCACCTTTTCCCTCTTCTCCCACCTATTCTCGGGATCCCTGTTGTCTGTTGTCAGAAGCAACCCTCCTGTTAGGATCTCGAATTCGAGGGGTAATCTAGTGCATCCTTCTGTCAGGGGTTTCAGTTGACCCTTCATACTCTAAGTACAAAATCTGCCAACACTTATAACTGTTCAACCACCCAATATTGATCTCCAGAATTGATCACGTTGTTTCATTAAATCCAAGTACAATGGCAAGTGGTGTATTCAATTCTTACAAGTGTGGGATGGAACGTTGGGAAAACTTCCTATTTTCTTCATTGAAACCTCCCAGTTCCACCTCACTAGTTCCACTTTTGGTATCATGGTCAATACTCAAGGCTTCCTTCCCAATTAGTTGTCTGGTATTTTTATTAATTATAAACATAATTACATGCTTCATAATTACATTACAAGAAGTCTTAAAAAAATTACAGTTATGGGGGAAAACATGGTGTTATAGTCATTTTGGACTCTCCATAGAAAGTTTCCCATACATGCCTTCCATTATATGCTCAACTCATATCACTCATATGACATGGTGCATTCATATCAAGTATATTGTTCTCACACTTCACTTTGAGCAATAATGTCAATACTTGGGGCATGGAAATGGTGATGATGGGTTGAATTGGATAATGAATCATGATGCTTTGGATTTATATTTTTAGCCTTGTCTCACCTTGGTGGTCATCATCATCTTCCAGTTAAGTGTTGTCATTCTTGGGAAAAGTTGTACTATTGGGGGGCCTTAATGGGGGTAACATGTCCATATCCCTTACCACAAATAACATATTCCATCTATGCCCTATCCATTGTCCTTTATTTTGGTTTGGATGTTACATGTATCCCCAAAAAGTATGTGCTTCATAATCCCATGAGAAGAAGGTGCTTGAATGCTCGAGGTTGATGTAGCTTTATAAAAAAAATGATATAGAAAGAGCAAAAACCCTAATTCAAAATCTGGGGAAAAGAAACAAAAAAGAAAAGAAAAGTATTAAAAACTAAGAAAGAAAGAAGCATGAGATCTACCCCCCCACTAAGAGGCCATCACTATAAGTCCTATGAAATGAATGCATATCATACAAAAGGACTTAGCAAATAAAATGTCAAAAGCCAAAAAAAGTTAAATCAATAAAGAAAAAGACAAATTGAAGTTTGAAAAGACACATTGTTGAGGAAAGGGTACCTTATTTCCTAACCGCTCCCTTTACAAAGGTGATGATGATGATGATGGTCATACATGGCCTTGCATGTCAATGAAATCCACCCCATGAACTAAACCTCTATCCATACCACATACACATACTTCTTGATGGGTTCCTTGAGACATACTTAGTTTGGGTATTGGCACACCTAATAGGGGGTAATAATGATCCTCCCATACCTAGAGTTGGAAAATTGTATAACTTTGTAAGCTAGTGTGAAGTTTGAAGATGATACTTCGTGAGATTTATTAATATCTTTTTCATTGACATGACTCACTTTATATGTTGTCTTTGGATTGTGTACCTTGCCTACAATATTCACGATTCATTGGACCACATGAGCCCCTCCTTAGATGATGGATTGCACATAGCCTCATGTTTGGTTGACACTTGGATCTTTTGGAGCATATTGAGGGGATACTATCACACTTCTATGGATGTTTTCCCCACCACTTCATTGAGGACATTCCACCTCTTGAGAACAAAGGACCTTTTCTTGAGGATGTTGCACTTGAAGAAAGGACGTGACACCTTTTCATTGATGATGGTACCTTTTAATGATGGGACGTTTCAATTTGATGATGGGACATTTCACCTTGATGATGGGACGTTGCACCTTTTGGAGGTGAATTTACAGTTGGAGGATGAAATGTTGCACCCTTTGGAGGGAACATTTCACTTTGGATCCCTTTCACGTGCATTTTCACCTATTTTGAGGGTAACCAACTTCAAGAGAAATCATATTTTGATAGAATATCTAGAATTCTTCGAGCTCAATGACATTAGATGCAGAATTGCCACAAGATTTCTGAAATGTGGTCATAATAGAAATTCGGGTAAAAATTGACACAATTATGGTTCTTTTAAAATATATTGCGAGAATATTATCGTAAAATTTTGACCACTCATGGGACTCTTTTGGAGGAGGCCGTTGAGGATTTTGAGGAGGCCGTTCCACACATTTAGGAGGATGAATTGTCACTTGAGGAGAGTTTACTTGAGTTGGGGAGCATCATTGGGGGTCTTAGTGACCTATCCACCCATGCATCATGTATTTTTTTTTTATCTATTGTTGCCTTATCTATAGGGTTTAAGAGAGATAAAGACATCATTTTATGTTTTTAGGGCTTCTGTTGTGTGACAAGGATGTTATATCTCTCATACAAATAAGAGAAACACTTCTCACTTGTAAATCATTGCTATTTATGGAGATTTATCACTACTTGTCTACTTCTCCTTGTTCTCTCTCATGAAGAATGCCATGGATGGTTAGTTAGAGAATTTTTTTGGAGGAGTGCTAATGGATTCTCTACTACTACTTGGATTATCACTGTGATAGCTTTTTTATGGATGAAATATTTATCGATTAAGTGGTATATTTTTATCTTGTAGTTATGTTTATGAATGCATTTAAGTGCAATGTTTTTTCTCTAGTGTTGGCTAAGCATTCTCTTGGATTTTTTTTAACAAACCCTTATTTTCAAAACCCTTGGAATCTGAATAGTGGAGGACCTTCCCTTGATTTATCCCTTATTCTTTCAGGAGGATCTCCTAAGATTAGTAGTAGAAAACCTCTAGGTATCACTCTTAAAAAATCCACACATTTCTCTCCAAAGGGATTCTTAATTGACCTCATATGCTAAAACAAAATGGTAGGAACTAGTTTTTTTCTCCCAATAGTCAATCATAAATGATAAAAATTAATTTCTTGTATTGTTTTAGGGTTTTATTGTAGTATAAATTTTCATTTCCAACCATAAATACTAAGACGTTTTGGGTATTTAGGCATAATATTGACCTAATATACATTGTTGAAACCCTAGATTTTGTTTTTGAAGTGTTATAACAAGCATCTAGGGAAAATTGTCTAGGGTTTTAAAGTTGTTTATTACTCTTTAATATTCTGATTTTATTTGTAATTAAAACCCTAAATTTATCTCATTGTTTGTCCCTCTTTATTTATTGAATTATTGCATGTTAAAGGGCTATTTATTCGCTATTGTAATAAATTATTTTACTGCTATAATTTTATTTCTGTTTTAACAATTTTACAACATCTCTAGACTTTTTCTTCATTTATAGTGCTTGGGGATCCTATTGAGCTTATATTTGACTTGGAAAACCTATCAAATTGACCTAGATCCTCTTTACTTTAAATATGGAATTTGTCTTGTCATACCACCTCATTAATACTTGTCTATCCTATTCATTGCTTGTAGTTTGAGTAGTCACCCCAAGGGGCCCTAGAACTGATTATGTCTTGCCTAAATATTCTTGGAAGCTACCGGGGAATCCTTCCTTGTGCTATATACTATTCCTTCACTAAAAAGATAGAATTTGTTGCTTAGGTAATAATGGTAACATTTTCCATGTTCCAATAGTTTTAGTACCTTGTAAAGGCTTTGCACTTGGTACTAGATTGTTTAGTAACATTTTGACTCCATTACTGGGGAGAATTGAGTCATTCTTCTTGGAAATTCGAAGTGTATGCTTCAACCCTTTTTGATGAATGTAAACCAAATCCTAATGTAATTTTGCTCATCTGACGACTCCATTGAGGGAATAGGCCCTTTTCACTATGCAAATTTTGAAGACTCTATGCTTGTAAGGTGAAGTAAACATCGTTGTAAAGGTATTGAAGATTCACCTTGTTGACTCCACACACACACATGTTTGGTATGAGGTGTCATATCATATTTTTCAATTTCATATCAAATTGCATATGTTCAAGTGAAGAAGAATGATACCTTTGGAGTTTCATGAGAAATTTAGTGTTATTGATGTTAAATGAATTTCTGGGTACCCCAAACATTTTTGTGTAGAATGGGTAGAAGATCTTCCAAAATTTGATGGTGATCCTCTTTCGGCTATTTCCCATGTAAATTTCTTGAAATATGCTTCATAAATCAATGTTGTGCATGAGGATTTGTTGATGAGATAATTTTCTTACTCTTTGAAGCCAAAACAAAGGAATTGGGTTCTACATTCTTTCAAGTTGAAGATTATATCTTCTACTATATATTTCATAAAAAAAAATCATGTGTTGGGGCCCAAGGTTTCATAGGTATGAAGCAATGTTATTAGAACCGATCTAGTGACTGAACCAGTCGTCCTAACAAATGTGAAACTGGACTAGACTGAAAAAACATACGGTCAACCAAAAACTACATAAACTATTCAAATTAAAAAAAAAAAAACATATACATTCATGTGCATACATATGAATCCAAACAATTTATACACAAATATGCATATTTTCTCATTTAGATAACAAGTAAGAGTGCATATAACCAAAATAGCATCAAGTGCAATCCCTCTTTGAACCAAAATACATCAACAAAGAGGCTCTAAATTCCTTCTAGAGTCGAAAAAAAAATCATGCTACAACAAATAACTACATATCATCAAAATCATTACCTATATTAGGATCCTCATCATCAGTGTCACCCTCTAAGCATTAAAATAAGATAGAAAAAGCTTAACATGCATAATAAATGATTTTACTTGAGTGAAGGGTACAATTTTACTAGGTTCATGACGAAAGAGTTCAACAATCAATGCCACCAACATCAAGGTACATAGCGGGCTTGGTGCTCTTGATAAAATTCTAGTTCCATACGCTCAGACATGATAGAATCTAGTGGAAATATTGTAATCTTGCCAATCTTGAAATCCTGAAAATCGTTAAGTCTATTGAATTTTGAATGGGACCTAAAATTTTACTTTCTCCATATGAATTCCAATGAGATTGAAACCACTCTCAAACATATTGAAACAATTAATGGTAATTTTAAAAATTTAAGTGAAAGGATGAAAATGAAATTTGAGTAGGCATTAGGGTTAGGTAATAGGTCCTACAGTTAGTTATTAGCCCCCCCTATATTAAACAATTCATTTTTTTTTTAAATTGAAATTTGCAGGTCCTAGATGCACCATATGGAACCAGACAAAAATAGTTCAGGGCAACTGGTTCGACCGATTTTTCCCCAAAACTGGTTGGACAAGTTGGTTCTAACGATTCCTAGTAGTTATGATAACAATGATATGAAGACACTTTTTAGGATCTAATGAAAACCCTACAAGAATAACATATTCTTAACCCTATTGAAGATGCTTTTGAAGAAGACAACAAATTTTGTGAGAAACTAACTGAAGAATTTTATGACATGGATTTGTTGCTCAGTATTTCTATTGAAAGAAGAAATAAATTGATATCGCAAGCCTATCAAAGCAACCACATGGATTTACTTTCCCAGGAGCTTGCTAAAAAGTACAAGGCAGTAAATTCATTGTGTACTACTATTGAAAAGAAGTATGGCAATAAGTAAGTGAAAATGAACCCTCATGAGGAACCCCTAATAAAAAATCAACTTGTTATTTTTTACAAGGAATTGTTGGAACTTGACATAGTAGAGGAAGAGTGGGGTTGATCCAAGTGGATATCGGTGGCCACCCACCTTTTCCAACTCGCTCAAAATAGTTTTCTAGCAATTTTGGCAATTTACTATTTTTAGCAGTTTTAACTTCCGAGGCCATTTTGAGGGCCTAAATGAAGGTTTTTCGGGATAGAGATTCTCAATGATAGATGAAGGCATAATTGAATCCCCAAAATGAATCTCCTCGATGATACCTTTCCAATGGGCTATCGTGTTCCTAAAACGAAGATCGTATGCAAAAGTTATGACCCCAGGAAGTTGATGTACTGACTTACCCAAACGGGGCCCACATGACTTTTGGGGCTTCATCTCCTAGGGTTAGGTTTTTGGATGTATAGGGTTTTTGACATTCCTGTTTATTGTAAAAAGTCCTTCAGAGCCTCATTGTAGTCATCTTCTTGCGAATGCGAGTAGCCGACACATCTCTTCTCAGAGATAAGCTGCCACCATTCTAGCGAGTCTTTCACTCTGTACTTTTATAGTCTTTGTACATTTATTTCATTAATAGAAATCATGTATTACTGTATCTATGTGTTTATGGTTGCATCTTTGATACATTTATGTTATATTAATGGATATCCATGATATCTTTATTCATTTATTTATTATATCTCCGCTCTCATTTTGTGTTGAAAATAATCCGGACCAGTGGTATCAGAGCAAGCTTCTCTTGATCATTTTTTTTCCAGTGCATGTCCTCGACGAGGTCCGAGTATAGCAATTTGGGTCTCAAGCTCATCTCTCTTGAAGGTAATATCTCTCGCATGCCCAAGAAACCCTCCATGGCAGAAGAAAAGAAAAATGACGGAGAAGGCGATCCTATCAATCTGTTGCTTGAGAAAGCTCTCACGCGACAAAGGGATGAAATGATGGAGAATTTTTCCCACATCCTTCAGTGCCTACCGATAGAAACATACACATCTTCATCAAACAACCACTTTGGAAGCACCTCTCCTTTCAAGGTACAGGTTAATTTTGATATTCCCGTATTTGAAGGTCAGATAGATGCGGATGCCCTAGACAAATGGTTAAATCTGTTAGAAGGTTATTTCTTTGTTCATAATTTTTCTGACAGGGAAAAGATCAACTTCGCACTCCTTAAACCTCTTGCCCATGTTAAACATTGGTGGGAAACTTACTGGGAGAAAAGTTCCAAAGAGGAGTCTGGAATATATGGGGCCGAGCCCACTTGGGGATTTTTTGTGGATGCGGTAAAGGAACAATATTACCCTATC
>ML783037.1:250953-261729 GCA_009831015.1 Picea engelmannii | reverse complement strand
TTTTTTTCAAGGTGAAGTCTTTGTTGAACATTTTTTCAAAGTGAAGGCTTTGTTGAACATTTTTTCAAGGTGGAGCCTTTGTTGAACATTTTTTCAAGGTGAAGCCTTTGTTGAACATTTTTTCAAAGTGAAGGCTTTGTTGAACATTTTTTCAAGGTGAAGTCTTTGTTGAACATAAAATTATTGATATTATTTTTTAATAGTTTTTGTGACAATGAAGTTTTTCTGAGACTATTATGAAATGTTGATATTTTTAAAAACTTTTACAGATAACTATACTCATGGGAAATAAAAGTTTGTGCAAGAGAAAAATTGATCGCACTCGAGAAAAAACTCACCATAACGAACAAAGGAAAGAACATTATTGGAAAAATAAACGAGAACACACAAATATTGAAGAAAGAGACGATGATGATATAAATAGAGATTTTCAACAAGAAGAAGTCCAACCGGTTATGCATGCACATATTGTCTATATTGAAAGTATATAATTCAAATTCAAATTATTGTTTAATATAATTGATTGTAATTTCGATTTGATGTTTTTCAAAAAACATAAATAGATTTGTCTCATAACATCGATGAAGTCGTTGAAACCGAAATTGAAGAAGAAGTTGAATCACCTATAGCTATGTACGTAAATTTAGATAATATAAGATGAACACTTGTATATAGTTTAGTGAATTTATGTTCGGGTTTTGTTTTTTAATATAAACTTTAAATTGAAATATGCAGGAGAATCTATAAACATTGATGATGAAATATTAGAAAATGTTGATACTGACAAATTTGGGAAGAAAGAACTAAGCATTATATAAGATATCGAACTAAGAATATGTATAATATTTTTTTCAAAGATGAATCAATAACAGTACAAGCTCAACTTTTACTCTGTCTAATAAAGTCAAGAAAATTAAAAGAAGCTACATCATTATTGGGTATTCAAAAGTCGACAAAAGATACAAAGGTGAAACAAAATGTCTTTGACAATATAACTAGTGTATTAAAAGCTTTTGGAAAATCTTGAAAAAAAGATGTCAGTGTTGCACGTAGAGTGATAGAAACAACAATTATTTCATCTAGCAATATAAAAGATCGTTTGAAACAACACATGGAAAAAGCGATGGGAACCTCAATAAAAACATTGTACAAACATAGAAAATTTCGATTGCAAATAGATGCAAATGATGAAATTGCTTGTTGGACAATGATTTCTAGACAACCCTACAAAGATAGACTTGCAAAAAATGTTAAAGAATTGGCTCGTAATTGTTGGTTGAGAGAATCTCAGGTTTCACCACATATAATGGATGTGTTGCGATGAAGAATATCATGAAAAAAATATGAAGAACATCCAAAACATATATTTCCAATGACACAAATAGAATTGTTCAATAAGCTCAAAGAAGAGCACAAAGAAGTTAAAATTTCCATCAATACATTTGTGCAAAAAAAACCATGGTTTGTTAGACCCATCACTGTTTGTGACACTTGTTGTTGTCATTATCATGTGGAATTTGAGTTATATTACGACACTTTTCTTGATTTTGGTAAAACTTTATGGCCAAGTTCACCTCCTCCTTCCACATTCCGTGCTTTTATATATGAAATTCTATGTGAAAGAGAAGGTGATGAATTAATTTACCAAAAAAATGTGTTGGTGGAAAGAAATGTAATCGTTGTGGAAATCTAAGTTTGTTTCACTCAACGTATCCTATTGATATGGATGATAAATCATTTTCTAATATAACAGTCAATTGGAAGAGATATGAACATATCAACAACACGACTCCACATTCTTCAAATGTTATTTCCAAAAGGATTGATTTGAAAGTAGATAAAATCTGTGTGATATATTTTTTGAAGAAGTTTGAGGAAGAAATTTATAAATACACAAAGCATTCACATAGATCTCGATGGCAAGACCTACAATTCAAACCATCCCGTGAAGTGTTTCCACTAGGGACAATTTTGTCTGTAGTTGATTTTGTAGAGAATTACAGATTCGCTGCACAAAAAGAAATACATACTGAATATTATCATTATGATCAAGTCACTATATTTGTCCATGTTCTATTAAAGAATCAACATGTTATTAAAGAATATCACTTTTAAATAAGTGATGATCGAGAATACAAAACACATTATGTACACCATTGTTTTGATAAATTTTATGATTCATTGAAAGAATGCGGGATTGGATTCGATCGACATTGGATATGGTCAGATGTATGTGTGCGTCAGTTCAAATCTTCACGATCAGTCTATTGGTTGCGTCGTCTTCATAAGAGATCAAACATTACACATTGTTAGAATTTTTTTGAGATTTGTCATGGAAAAGGAGAGCACGATGGTGTAGGGGCATGTGTAAAATGAACACTTCGAAGGTATCAGATGAACCCTCATGCCAATCGATTTGAATCCGCTGATCAAGTTGTTGAATGGTCAAAATGGCGCTAAGCCATGAAAATAATCCGTCAAGGGATGTGTGTAGGTGTGTCTATATATACATGTTACACATGTACACATGATATTTTTATTCATGTGATCAAATTTATATGATCTTCAATCATTTTCTTGATAGATTTCAAGTTAACAAGTTCTTGTCTTGTGCAGTTTTTTTGGTATGTTGGAATCCAAAATGTAAATAGATCAATCCCATATGAATCCGATACAATATATGGGACACAAAAAAAATCATTCAGTTAAAACAAAACACTATCAAAATGTGTTTGCATTTGATAGAATAAATGAGTCTTGTTTTTGTTCAGTTTGCATAGAGGACACATAATCCATAGAGATTTGCGAAAATGAAAATGCAGAATATGTTAAAGCTTGGAGACATACCGAACTTAATGTAAAAGGGAAAATTCCACTTGCAAGATCTGAGGAGATGGAATCAAATGAAACTATAGTATCAATTGATGGCGATAGAGTTTCTGATCTTGTTAGAGAAGGTAATTTTTATGTTACAATTGTTTGAAAATATATTGGTTAAATGTTTAAACAACTTGTAGATGTACTTGTAAGTTGGATATATAAAATTTATATATATAGTAGACGAGTTTAATGGCACATGCATGTGTGCTAATCTAACACAAACTACTTGTTGGAACATATCGAATTATTTGCAGGAGATGTCTTTGTCATGGTTGCACCTGTAGACAACAGTGAAAACATGAAATATTATTTGATGCGATGCACAAAACAAAATATGAGGTTACTAGAAGATTTTGATGATAACGGTTTTATATATGAAAGAGGATCCATCGTATTGAAAGGATATTTTTTTCAAGAAACCTATCAAACCAATAGTCATGTTCACTTTCAAGACTATTAGTCAGATGTCATAAGTTGTCAATATAGTCATTTGGTATGTGCAATGCACATAAAGTTAATAAAAGTTCAATCAAGAAAAAAAAACAAAAGTTAGAAAATGGAAAATGTCCAAAGCCGATCATGAATGAATAATTGAAGATGGCATACCATTACGATTTCTTTAAAAAAGTGATGTATACATTCCATAATTTACGAAATTAAATGAACAATGGTTAAAATTTACGATAAGTTTGATGCAATGCATACACATGCAAAATGAATCAGTGGAAGCTTGAGAAGTACATAAGCTCTACAAGAATGTGTATTCAAGTATCCACACAATATAATATTTCATTTATATTTTCATAGATATTACATGTTATAAATCTCTAACACATCTTTGTCAATATTCCACCCACTTACACTTTTTTAATCTGCCACCCACTTATTGTATGGTTTGTCGGGGTGTCATACAACTCAACTCAAAAATTCTCATTCACTCAATTTTGAACATGTCATTCTGCTTACTAATTCGTGAACTTGACTTAGTGGAAACCTCCAAACCTAACTTAGTGGGATCAATTCTCAAAATATTTGGCATGGTTTGAAGTTGGAACTTACCCACGTGGAGACTTGGAAGAAATCATGCCTAGTTCTAGTGTATCATCTATGTACTAGCTCAATTTTAAAATTTAATGATAAATTTATTATTTACATTTCCAATTCTATTTTTCTCTTAAACACCTCTCCCTTCCATTGTGACTTCATGTCATTTACAATTCCGGTTCATCCTAGGCTAATCAATTTCATATTATAGTTTTGGATTTGAAAGTCTATGTCTAGGATTGGATTCTCTTGGAGTGTTATCCTTCAATAAAACACTCCATTATTGTCATATGGGTTTTCTTGGCATTTTAGTACTGACATGCATTTCATTTTAGTTGATGTATGATATATATGATTTTTTTTTAGCTTATGTATGTTGTATGATATATATGCATCAATGTGACATTTCCCCTAAACCGAAAAGTCTAGTTCCTTCATTCTACCATGACATGTACCCTCCTTTTGCGCTCAACCTTCCTAGGACCATTTCCTTGCCAAAATTGTGGGGTGAGGTGCCTCCAAATTCTCTACCTTCTTCCATGAGTATCATCATAACCTCAATTAATATTAAACTTTGAATTGTGATGATAGATACCTATCCATCAACTATAGTTTTTAATTATGAAGACCAGTTGACATCCAAAGTCTCTTCCATGCATACTTCCCCTCTCTGGCCTCCTTGTCTCTCTCCTTCACCCTTGAATTCCCTCTCTCCCAATAGTGTATCTAGATCATTTCCTTCAAACTCTATCTCTTCTTAGGCATCCTCCATTCCATCATTATTTTTTCTTCCTCCTATCCTCTTCTCATGGTAGTCCCACTTGATCCTTTTGTGCATCTTGTTCTCTCTCTTTTCAGGGTACATCTATCTTCTATCCCCTTTTCTGCCACATTTACGGAAATATTCCATCCTCCTTATTTATCTCCTACCCATTCAAAGAATCCTCTCATTTTTTTCCTATCTTTTTTTATCCCTCATCACTCATTTGAGAGGTAGTTTCTTCCTCCCTATAGCCCTGGATACCATTTTTCTCTTCTATGTATAGCTCTTGTTTGTTTTGCACATTGTAGCCTTCTCTTTTGGATAAACTATGTTGATTACTTAATCCCTTAAGGTGACCGATGTGTGCATTCCCTTTTATCTTTGATTTCATTATTGTTTCCCCACTTCCTTAAGTAAGGGAAATTCATTTGTTCTTTCCTTTTCTCCTCTCCCCAAGGGAGTGGTTGTCACCCCACTGTCCCCCCTTACTCCACATGGAGAAATCACCCCACTTTCCCCTTAATTTTTGGGTTTTATTTCTTAGATTCATATTAATTGGTTGTCATCTATCCAAGCCAGTGTAGGTGTTGCACCAATTCCTCATGTCATGTACAAGTATTCCTAGGTATCTCACCCTTTACCTCTTTATTTCAGTGCATTTTTTTAGTTAGTATCAATTAATAGGTAGATTTTTACTATAAATTTAGTTTAGTTGTTTTTACTTTCAATAGTTATATCTCTGTTTTTGTCATGAATCAATGGCCATATCCTCTTGGTATATGCTCTTTCTATAATTTCATAGCTAATTTGTTATTTTATTTTGGTAGTTATACTTACCATGAGTTCATATATTAATTCTCTCAATAGTATAGTTGCTCCACCCTCCTATAGTAATTAGACTTGCTTACTTCTTTGTCCAACATTTTTTTCCCTATTATTCATTTATAGTTTAATGTATTAAATATTTTCCTATCTATTTGGTTGTCATTATTCACCCATATGCATCTCTTGTTTTGAACTAGTTATTTTGATGTTTGCATGAGAGGATATCCTTGATGACCCAAAATGTTTGACCTTGTGTTATGAGATAGTTTCCCCATTATGTTAGGGCACAAATCAGTCCACATTTGTCTATGGTATTTCTCCGTTTTATGCACCATTACATCTTGTGTTTTTGTAGACTTTGTTTATATTTTCATTCCTTGTAAATAATTTTCAGTTTCTCATATACATGGTGTTAGTACTCTGTAAATTTTGTCCGGATGATAGACAAATGACAGAGGTAACTGTTTCAACCTAATTTAGAGTTGGGCACTAGACTACTCAACTCAGAGAGGGATCTCTCATGTCACTGGGTATTTCTTTGATAATTCGTGGCTAGATTGGGTTTTTTTTTTTTTTTATAAAATTGCTGGCAAAGTAGGGGAGGAACACTCAGGGCTATGGAGTCAAAATTCTGAAATTGAATGAAAGCAATTACTGGCCAGTAGAACTCTCCAGAGGATAAAGGATAAATGAAGCAATGAATCTGAGTTGTTAATTGAGTTTAAGGAGGGTGTAAGAAGAAAGAGAAAACAAATAACTGCATCAGAGTGTTACTGAAATGAATTATGAATTAGTTAAGAGGAAATTCACATAGTTTAAATTGCTTAAGCCGAGAGCATCACAAGATGAATTATGAGCTTTTAACTATCCAATTTAAACAGAAGACAGTGCAAATGGAAATAAAGAATCACATGAAATACATATGATGAGAGAAGACAAAACTCATATCACCACCATTAGAATCTTTTCATAGAGACTTCAAAATCTTTTGCATGTATATTCAATTCAGCTCTAGAAAATTACAATAGAGTTTAGAAGCAACAAAAAGGTGCCCTTGCACTTATGCCAACATTAATTCATTCATAATTTCTAGTACTTATACAATTTGATTACAATGGTTGAAACTGAAACGTTTCATCTTCTAAAACTGACTATAATAATTTCAACTGACAGTCTCGACATATGAACCGATTTACAATGATTAAACAAAAAATATTTCATAGACTAGGGACAAATATCTTTGACTTCTTGACTTCCTTTGCGCCATTTGTCTTTGTTGTGATTCCCTATCGAACTTGCCAGTTTGGTGACACCTAGAGGTTACTTACTGGTCCCTGGAAAACTGCATTTTGTCTTGCCTAACCGTACGATCTCTTTCCACTGTGAGTCAGAAGGAATCTCGTAATCCATCATCTCCTTTATCAGAATCTCCAGGTCAATGCAGGTAGCATAAGACATAGTTGGCAAATCGGTCTTCACTATCTTGAACTGATTCAAAATCTCAAAGTCTACAGCCAAATATTCCACCAAACTGGGCCCCTTCAGGTTCTCTTCCAGGCCTTCAAATTTTGAATGATCCATTCTGCACTAAGTGAGGAGAGAATTGTATTCCTATTGATTGTATAGTTTCCCTTTACCATCCCAAAATGGTGGGAGGCCCTTGATAAAAAATTGTTCAAATGTATCCCTAAACTCTTGTATACTCTGTTCCATTTGCACAGCTTTGGTTTGAACCAATTTGAGAAAATTGTGTGTAGCGATGATCCTCCTAGCCTAAATGATCAGTGAAGTTATGTCCTTTACCCTAATGGTCTGAATATCGACAGTGGGCACATAATTCAACAAATCAATAGCGTTCTGGGCCCATTCTGAGGTTTTTTTTGCTAGTGTTTCATTAGTAACAGTACATCTGTTTTGGGCAGTGATAGCCATGTCGTCTTTGTCATTTATAAAATTTAGATAAAATCTGAATTTAACAGCTTCAATAGCAATAACACCCCAGATTACATGTTTAGCTCCTTAAAACCGTATTTTTCCCTTCAACCTTGTCTTCAACTTGTTCGCCCTCTCTTGCAAATCTTGATTATCCTTTTGAAATTGGGCCATCCTTTCTTCCTTCATTTTCATCTCTTTCTGCAGATTTTCTATGACCTCCTTAAGGCTCTTGATTTCCCCTATCTTTAAACTTACTTGGTACAAAGCCTAAACCAATCCATCAGTGCTTGATCCAGCTTCTGTATTAGAAGGTACAATAACAACCATATCTGATGTTGCTACTTGTCCTTGTGGCCAATTCTCTTTTTCTTTTTCCAACTGCAACACTTTATCTTTGTAATTTAATGCTTCTTGTCTGAATGTCTCCTTTTCTTTCTCTAGAGTAGATAACTCTGCTGTCTGTGGATGTTTTGTGGCAGACATCTTCAACTTCTTTTTTAGGCTTTTGATCATCTTCTCTTTCCCATCTAAAGAAGCCTTTACCCCTTGAGGACCTTCAGATTCCAATCTTTTGACTTGGGTCTGCCAGGCTTTGCTGGATGCTTTCTCCTGCTTCAACTGTCCATCTAATTTAAGTGCATGAGTTGTTAATCTTGAAACCCTTAGACTTAGACTTGGGTAGTCTGAATATAGCATGTCACTGGCGTTTCTGTGGAACCTTACCTTTTCCGGGGCACTAATATTCTCATAGTGCAACTTTATTTCAGACACTTTATCCTCATATGCCACTGCCATGTTAAATGTCTTTATTTCTACATCTTTGATTGAGAACAAGGAAGCCCTATGATGGGAGATATTTTCTACTTCAGGCAACAAATCTCTTATCTCACTATTCTCCATACTTCCTTTCACATCATACTGATTCACTAAATCTTCTCTGGATTGGTAAACTGCCCCAGGTGTCTTGCTAAAGATATGTTTCTTGTTGCTGAAAGTCCTTGAGCTTCTTTCACCCTGTGGCGTACTCTTCGCGTTAACTTCTTTGTCTTTGTTTCTTCTTTCCACCATATCCATTCTTGTTTTCTCTTTGGGCTCTTCCTCCTCCATATTTACTACCAGTGGGGACTGTGCGATCTTCACTTTCTTGAGAACATTTTGTTGACCAATAGTGCCCAAGGCCTCTAATGATCTAAAATTGAAGAAGACTTGAAATACTTGAAATTATTACAATGTAAATGTTATGTGTTTAAAGAAAATGGATCAGTTTGCAACACATAGATTAAGGGATTACTCATGAAAAATACACATAGACAGCAGCATAATCAATGAACATAAGCACATAAACACAACAATTGATAAAGGAGTTCACCCCTCTCTTGGGCTACATCTCCTGGTCCAACTTCCAATGGATCATTATTATTAATTGATCAAAAGTGCTCAAAAACATGTCTTACAATGCTCAAACTGACAAACCGACTACTCCAATGGCTTTAGAGCGTCCCAAAACCCCTGTCTGGGCTCTTTCAACACCTCAATCAGTCGAAAAACGAAGAAGTTAGGCCTCCTGGAAGTCTCCCCTTCAAGCTTGCTGTCTCTGCATCTACAAAACGCACCCTTCTTGAATGAACCTGGAACACACGCAATAAATAGCGTGAAAACCCAGCATCGGGCGCAACCGCGCCAACGGTGCAAACCGTAGGACGGTTAAGGGCACGCCAACCCCTAACCGCCTAGCACCTCAGGCATATGGGTCATAACATGCCCTCGCGCTATAATACAAAGGATCCATTTTTATAACCAAATGACGTAATGACACATGGCGGGTCGGTTTTTAAACCATTTAAACCACAATGTAAAACCCCGTGCGCATATAACAAAGGGTCACATGGTATAAAGGCACACGACCGGGGGTTTGACTCCGTTTAAACAACTCCCATGCATATATATTATAACACGATCATATACATTATCAATAAGACCGTGGGTCGAGGCTAAGCCTTGACCCGTCCCCCCCGCCATTTATTACATAGTGCAAATTCAAATATAATCCAACACACATATGTAATAAGGAACAAATAGCGGTGCAACAGTTGGGCGGATATTGTGAAAGCTTATGCGGTGGGGAGGTCCAGGGGTCAAACCCCATGAACTCCAATACATTTTACATATAACAATCAACCAATACCGGGGTGCCACGTGGCAGCCCATGACTGGGCCACGTGGCACCCAATCATTGACCATAAAACTGCCATGTGTCGACACATGATTCATCCAACGTCTGCCAACCAGAATCTTCCACGTCACCATACGTACGGTCGTACGACTCTGCCACGTCAGCCTGTACGGACTGTATGGACTATACAGTCAGCATCATTTTTTTTGCCTGTTTGATGTTATGAACAGATTGCAATATCTCTCGCTCCCGACGTCTATTTTTGAGACAAAACGAGTTGCGTTGGGTTCGCAACGACGAGGCCTACGCTCTCGTCCGGTTTGAAGCGATTCTGAGCACTTTGAATTTTTGAGCGAAATTTGATCCCCTGATCACACCTCCCCATTGGGAAGCTTTTGGACCTCCAAAAGACTATTTTCATTCTATGTGAAGATGAGGGTAAAGTTCCCTCACCCTTCCAACCTCAATCCACTTGGCCTTGCTTCGATTCGTCCCTTTAAGACCAACTCGAAGATACTCCACATTTCTTCGTTTTGAAGTTCGCATTCTCCTGTCAAGGATGGTGTCTTCCTGTAGTTCTATTAGATACTCCGGAGAAAAATCATCTATGGAAGGAATCTGAACATGCTCTCCTTGATCATCAATCAATGGAGGCTCATGCAACTTCAAATTCTCAACATTAACAACTGCATACATCTGCATATAAGGAGGAAAATCTAAATGAAAAACATTGTTACCAATCTTGTCGACAATCTTGAAAGGACCATATCGAATCGGTTTCAACTTTTTACCTTCTCCTTTAAGCCTCTCCTTTCTTATGTAAAGCCAAACTTCATCTCCAACTTGGAAACTGTGATCAACACGATGCTTATCATGTCTCGTCTTGTACTTGGCCTAACTCTTTTCCAACTGCTCTTGCACCACTTGATGTATCGACTGAATTTGTTCAATGAACTTCTCTGCCCTATCAATGTCGTATTGACGATCGACAACAATATCTTTCCCAAAGATAAAATCTAAAGGAGACTTGGGCAAATAGCCAAAACATGCTTCAAATGGTGACGTTTGCGTCGAAGAGTGCTTAGCTTGATTGTACGCATGCTGAATGTAGTGTAAATGTTCATCCCAAAGTTTAGGATGCTTATTGCAATAAGCA
>ML783037.1:233896-247410 GCA_009831015.1 Picea engelmannii | reverse complement strand
TATCTCTCAACTCCATGACAGCCTGTCTGAGATCTTCATTTTTTGCAAAAACACGTTCATGACTTTCGGCATGAGCCATGCTTGGTGAATGCCTCCCTGAAACTTGTGGTGATGGTATATGCTTCCTCCTTTTCGGATGAGAAATTGGCTCCACAAGTTGACCTTCTCCTCTTGTGAGTTTCAACCTTGTGAGCATCAGAAACAAAACTTGCAAACAATCAAGTCTTCAAAAACCAGTTCTCTGATACCAACTTGATCTAAAATTGAAGAAGACTTGAAATACTTGAAATTATTACAATGTAAATGTTATGTGTTTAAAGCAAATGGATTAGTTTGAAACACATAGATTAAGGGATTACTCATGAAAAATACACATAGAAAACAACATAATCAATGAACATAAGCACATAAACACAACAATTGATAAAGGAGTTCACCCCTCTCTTGGGCTACATCTCCTGGTCCAGCTTCCAATGGATCATTATTATTAATTGATAAAAACTTCTCAAAAACATGTTTTACAATGCTCAAACTGAAAAACCGACTGCTCCAATGGCTTCAGAGCGTCCCAAAACCCCTGTCTAGGCTCTTTTGGCACCTCAATTGGTCGAAAAACGAAGAAGTTAGGCCTCCTGGAAGTCTCCCCTTCAAGCTTGTTGTCTCTGCATCTACAAAACGCACCCTTCTTGAATGAACCTAGCACACACACAATAAATAGCGTGAAAACCCAGCATCGGGTGCAACCGTAGGATGGTTAAAGGTGCGCCAGCCCCTAACCGCTTAGCACCTCGGGCATATGGGTCATAACATGACCTTGAGCTATAATACAAAGGCTCCATTTTTATAACCAAATGATGTAATGACACATGGCGAGTCAGTTTTTAAACTGTTTAAAACACAATGTAAAACCCCGCGTGCATATAACAAAGGGTCACATGGTATAAAGGAACACGACCGGGGGTTTGAATCTGTTTAAACAATGCCCACGCATATATATTATAACACGGTCATATACATTATCAATAAGACCACGGGTCGGGGCTAAGCCCCGACCCGTCCCCCCCGCCATTTATTACATAGTGAAAATTCAAATATAATCCAACACACATATGTAATAAGGAACAAATGGCGGTGCAACGGTTGGGCGGATATTGTGAAAGCTTATGCGGTGGGGAGGTCCGAGGGTCGAACCCCATAGACTCCTATACATTTTATATATAACAATCAACCAATACCGGGGTGCCACGTGGCACCCAATCATTGACTAGAAAACTGCCACGTGTCGACAAAAGATTCATCCAACGTCTGCCAACCAGAATATTCCACGTCACCATACGTATGGTCGTATGACTCTGCCACGTCAGCCTGTACGGACTGTACAAACTGTACAGTCAACATCATTTTTTTTGCCTGTTTGACGTTATCAACAGATTGCAATATCTCTCGCTCCCGACGTCCGTTTGAGATGAAACGAGTTGTGTTGGGTTCGCAACAACGAGGCCTACGCTCTCGTCCGGTTTGAAGCGATTTCGAGCACTTTGAATTTTTGAGCAAAATTTGATCCCCTGATCATCTAAACTGCTCCTCTTGTTATAAACACTCATCTTGGGAGCTTTAATAATCACCCTTGGAGAAGTTTTCTGTGTCTGGATTTTCTGCCGGGATGCCTCTATTTGTTGTATATGATCAGGTTGCAAAGTGAATTCCATATTATCACAGGTTTCCAAGTTTGCCAGTTTATCAAATCCTTCAGCCTGCTCATGCTCGCAAGGGCCTTTTATTCTCATTAGTCTTCTTTTAGATATGATCTGGTGTGGGTCATAATTCCTCTCTTGTAACTATGTAAATCCGAATCCACTAAGTTTGGCCTAGATTTGAGGCAAACAAGACCTAGTATTTACCACAAAGGGTCCTATTATGAAAGAAAATTTTAGGTTAGATGCCTTGTGCGTTTTCAGAAAATGCCCGTCTCCGAAATAATTCTTTGTTTGATGAAATCTAGGGCAAAGACTCTGGGAGTCAGGAAGACAGGTAAAAGGTAAGGTCCTTCTCGATAACCATATACCCAAATCATAGTAGAATGCATGAAAAGCATCCAATCTCCCACCTTGTTCTCTGGATTGGGTTGTAAAGAGATTTTCATTTCTTCCAAAACCCTTCAGGTCCGTGCCGAAGATGAGACTATAAACCCTAGACATGATCTTATTTGTGAAAATTAGCATTGTGATCCTTTTGCATTTAGTCGATATGAATGCAGCTTCAGGGAATTCGGTTTTATTCGATTCCAGGAACATTCTCAATAAGTGCGTGTAGTACCTGAAGTGTCTCAGTGAATTGAAATTTACCATATGTTGGTGCATATTGTCAACGATGAACTTTTCAAAAATTATACAAGAAGACTGACTGGAATCTGACAGAAAAAAGGTCAACATGAAACCCAACATGACTTCTACTACAAACTTGTCATTATCCAATCCTAAAATTTGGCTAAGTATGGAACAAGCCCACTGGACCTCAATAACCATGACACTTTTATTTATAGGTAACGACAAACTTTCAGAATGATGTTCAGGTTTAACAATGGTCTGTAAAAATAGGGTTTTTACTTTAGAGGGACATTCTCTATAGACTATGATCATTTTCTCTTCCTCGAAGGGCTCTGACACTGAGGGGGAAGACTCTGGTATACTAAGGGCATGTCAAATCGACAAGCTATCTATTTCGCATAATACTTTTGACCCTACATTATTCAAAATGACCTTTTCTTCCTGTGAATACTGTTCTGCACACCAGCTTATGAACCCTTGGAAAGGGAAAACGACTTCTACGACGTAAGGGGTAATGGAAGCTTGGGCTACTTCAAGGAAGGGTATTCGTTTTCCAACATTGTCTAGAAAATTGGCCTTGGACACGAAAATGGGTGAGACTGTTATTTCTGTGTCAAATACATCGGAGTCCCTGTCAATTAGGGCTTCTTCTTTAGAGGCGGGGTCTTTCTCTATTATAGATAAAACAACAAGGTTTGTGGCCATGATGAAAAATGCTTGTGAATCGACAAAGAATGCGCGAATTTGGTTCACTTTTGAGCTTCAGCTTCGAATGGAGCGGTTGCGCCAAATTTCAAACGTTCAAATGCTTTGAAATATCATAAAATAATGACCAGGGCCCTCCTTTTATATGCGTTTTTCGATATCGGGGGCGAGGCAAAATAGTTTTGGGTAGACCGCTTTTTTCCTTGATATTCCTCTGGTGACGCCATGTGTTCGCGAAATGAAACCAATGTATTTTCACTGGCCCGCCCTCTAACAATTATCTTCCACACTATTTCATCGCCCGATATGTATCCTAATCGTCGATCTGGGCCGCTCAAGATCTATGGTCTGTCGGGTCCCATCAACTTTGATGCCTCCGCTATATTGGCCCTTCTCCGCTATATGTAACCTAGTCCTCCAAACTATTGCGCCTCCACCCTGATGTAGCCCCTCGCTAAATCTGAAACTTGGATTCCATCTAAGAATGTTATGGTGATAACACATGGTACCTCTATACTATCATATTTATGGATAACAACTTCTAGCATGGAGGAAATATGTAGTGACATATGGATTTTATCCTTATTCCTCATGATACACAAATCCTTAGCAACTAACAATATTGTGTGGTGGTTGTAATTAATTTCCATGTGCTTGATGCCCACTGCTCAAGGATGATATGAGGCCTCTCATCTGCTATTATACCTCGAATGTTCTAGTTATCCTTCCTTATGTTTCCCCAATTCTAGGCCTAGATGTATTGAATGTGGCTCTACCTATAATTCCCTTTCATTCAGGGCTTCATAATTTATCATGATTGTAATTTATCTTATTGTAAGAGAACATTATTTTGTAATAAAAACATTGTTATGAACATTGAAAGTTCTGCTAAATTTCATGACAACAATTTATATGATTTTTCCTTATATGGTTTTTCCTTTCTAATGCAATTAAAATAATGCAATATATATTTAAGTTAGTCCGTAACATTTTTTTAGTTATATCATGCAATTAAACAATTTCACCATAAATAAGAAAAAATACATCAACCAATATTCCAAATCATGGATGATTTTAGGGGCTAAATTTCGTTCATGGGCTAATTTTCCATGGTTTTTCCCAAAAAAAGATTTGCTATTCGAAAAATGATTCGCCTAAATTCTACAGGATAAAATTATTTTACCTTAAAAATCGCCAAAATTTTATACAAACTATACAAAATCCTTAGAAATTTGAATATTTTTACAAAAATATTGCCAAACATTTATAGTTGGCATATGAAGGATTAATAATATTCGCCAAGATTTCTACATTTTAAAATAAATTTCCATCCTTAAAATCATCCCTGGTCCAAATACTCAAATTTAGTCCAACTACCCAAGTTAATAACTTCAACATTTACAGGGTGAAGAACTAATTCCAATATGTGATTAGCCAGGCTAATTTTCCTACAAAATCAAAAGCACAAAAAGACCAATTTTTTTAGAAAAGGAAACAAAATACAAATAGATTTGTCCCCTTCAATCATAGTTTCCTAAAACAATACAACAATATAATGTTTGGTTTAAGTAACTTAACCAACCAATCGATGGGACTCTTCTTTTGGGCAACATCCAACCCCTTGACCCTAGAGCCATCACTTTCTCTATGAACCTCTATAGTGAGAAGATCACTTCACATGATGGATGAGGGATAAATGAAATCTCACCTACCGAAAAACTTAGGCACCTATATTGAAGAACCACTTAGATATCTATTTTAAGTGAAAACAACAATTATTAATATTCCTTTAGTCTTCTATGAAGAGGCACCATCAACATAAGCAAATCATAATAAGAAAATACAAGGGAAACAATCATTTATCAATATTCATCTAATTTTCTATGAACATTCACCATTATCTTTTAGCATAAGCAAGTGAAAATAAGAAAACAAATATAAGAAAACACAAGAAAGAAGAGCACCAAGATTTATAGTGGTAGAACACTTATTATATTTACCGAAAACATGTAATGTCAAAGATAAACCACTTCATTAATATTTAAACATGTTACAATAAACCTCCAATACTTCTCAAGCATAGATCTCTCTATGAACATTTAGCTGCCTATTTTAAATAAAAGGCAGCACAAAAGAGATCCCATTAACTCTAATTACATTCTTTAGAGATACATAAGTGCCCCACTGATAATAATCACCACTAGAAATGCCATCTTACTGACACTAAATACATTACAAAAAGGAGAGATTGAATAACATTACAACATATTTAACATAATATCTTAAAACAATTTACAATTGTCAATGAAGTACCATCCCAATTTGGGAGGAAATCCAAAATGGCATTCTTTATAGAAATAATGTTTGGTTGAAGAAAGAAACCCAAAGTTCTATGTATGAAAAGTATTTCTGAGTTGATATAGCTCTTTCGTTAAAAGGACATCTATTCAATTGGTCTTGTATCATGTTGTCATGAATATAAATGGCACAGTTATGTGCCAATCCTTTTACACCACTTCCCAACAATTTTGTGCATGCCACAACAACCCTAAGGAAAAGCACATACCATGTTCTGTGCATGCCCCAACAATTCCCACTTCCCAACAATTCTGTGCATGCCCCAACAGTTCTGTGCATGCCCCAACAGTTCTGTGCATGCCAAATTTTCATGCACAACAACCATAGGGATTATGTGCATGCCAAATTGGCATGCACATCAACCCTATGGCTGCTGTGCATGCCAATTTGGCATGCACACAAGCCCCAAGGAAAATCATATGACATGTTAACTCAAATGGCATTGGATATTCATAATGAATACACTATACTAGTAATGAATCAAATAAGGTAAGATTTTGTGTTCAATATGGAGTTACTGACCCATGATCTCTTATGCATAAGATGAATCCAATCACTTCTTAGTAATGAGTGCTTTCCATATATAAATTACAATACACTAATGTCTATTCATAACATCATGCATGTACATACCCATCAACTTATATAGGGTAATAATATAAGTTTATATTATTATTATTATTATAATTAGCTTATATTAGTTCATATGATATTAGTCTCCCATGACTACCAATCCTTTTAAACCACATTTCTGTGCATGGCTGCTGTGCATGCCAAATTGGCATGCAAAAAACTATTGGGGCATGCACAAAACTATTGGGAACAATTATGTGCTTGCCCCAACAGTTCTGTACATGCCAAATTGGCATGCACAATAGCCATATGGCTTATGTGTATGCCAAATTGGCATGCACATAAGCCCCAAGGAAAATCATATGCCATGTTAACTCAAATGGCATTGTATATTCATAATGAATACACTATACTAGTAATGAATTAAATAAGGTAAGATTTTGTGTTCAATATGGAGTTACTAACCCATGATATCTTATGCATAAGATGAATCCAATCACTTCTTAGTAACGAGTGCTTTCCATATATAAATTACATTACACTAATGTCTAGTCATAACATCATGCCTGTACATACCCATCAACTTATATAGGGTAATAATATAAGTATATATTATTATTATTATTATTAGCTTATATAAGTTCATATGACATTAGTCTCCCATGACTACCAATCCTTTTAAACCACATTTCTGTGCATGGCTGTTGTGCATGCCAACTGGGCATGCACAACAACCATATGGCTGCTGTGCATGCCAATTTGGCATGCACAGAAGCCCGACGGAAAAACATATGACATGTTAACTCAAATGGCATTGGATATTCATAATGAATACTCTATACTAGTAATGAATCAAATAAAGTAAGCTTTTGTGTTCAATATGGAGTTACTAACCCATGATCGCTTATGCATAACATGGATCCAATCACTTCTTAGTAATGATTTCTTTACATATACAAATTATATTACACTAATGTAATGTCATAACATCATGCCTGTACATACCCATCAACTTATATAGGGTAATAATATAATCTAAGTATGATCAATCTTCATGTCAATATCTAAATACGATATCACCATTAAGTGGTGTTGGTCTCAAAATAAAAAAAAAAACTGATAAAAATTAAGAAGCAATTAACATTTATCTCCAAACTTCAACTCTAAACCATCGCCAAGATCATACCTGAAAAAAAAAAAATTTAAAATTTAAAATTTAAAATTTTTAAATAAAATACATCTACAAATTTTAAATAAAATGTACACATACCATTTTAGATAAATGAAACAAATTGTGATTAAAGAAAAATTGACATACCAAAACTGTTGAAGTTTCCTCTTCCAAAATCCATGTGCTCCTTTTCTATCGATAATTTAAACATCACTTGTTGAAGTTTCCTCTTCCAAAATCCATGTGCTTCTTTTCTATCGATAATTTAAACATCACTGTAACAATAAAAAGAAAAACTAATAACACATATTAGCATATACTTTATTAGCAAATATTTTAAAGATATTTAACTTTATTAAATAACAATGAGAAATAATAACATACCCAAGTAGATCATCAAGATTAACATAACCACGTGAGCAAGAATAACATACCCAACTGGAGTTCCACAAATCTAAGATTCAACAGTTTCATCTTCCAAAATCCATGCGATCCTTTTCTACCAATAATTTAAACATCATTGTAACAATAAAAAGAAAAACCAATAACACATACTAGCATATACTTTATTAGCAAATATTTTAAAGATATTTAACTTTATTAGCAAATATTTTAAAGATATTTAACTTTATTAAATAACAATGATAAAGAATAACATACTGAAGAAAATCATCAAGATTAACATAACTGTTTGAGAAAGAATAACATACCCAACCGGAGTTCCACAGATCTAAGATTATTGCTCTCTCTAAATATTATCACTTCCAAAACAGTTACTCTCCATATTTAGCCATTCTTTGCATAAATATTTAATTTTATTTTATAACCAAATGCTTTTTCAACATTGCCTACATGATCTAAACAAAGTAAGATCATATTTAGTAAATTTTTAAAGAGAAAATTTGTGTGCTTGTAAATTCTCTTGTGTACATGCAAAATGTTCACAAATCTTCATATTAAGCCATTCTTCAAGGAAAATACTTATCCATTCTTCAAGGAAAATACTTATCTCCTCTTCTGTAGTGGAATAGATGGAATAGTGGAATTCACTTCGTTGTATGGAGAAAACACATCTCCATATTACACTTTTTTTGGACAAGAAGGCAAGGAATAAAATCGAAGAAAATTTGGAATCTTCCCCTTTTCTGATGTGGGATAGAGTTTGTTCTCAAATAATCAAATGCTTAAGTTCAAAATTTCCTGCACCGTGATCTAAAGTTTAAACATGTATAAATAAGATCATGAATAATATCATGTAATCATATTTTTAAATCTAGAATAGTTCGGGTTGAATCATGATATAATATTAAATAAGATTAGTATCCAAGTGAATTTAAAATCTTCTCTCTTTTTGATGTGGGAGATCTATATTTTGTTCTCATATAATCAAATGCTAGATTTCAGAATTAGGTTTGCATCATGATCTAAACATAAATAAGATTGAATGTACCATTTTAGACGATGATAAGCTTATATAGGAGTTCTATATATTTCAAAATGATTGATCGAAGAATTGACAAGTTATATAGAAAATAATTGAGTAACCCTTCTATGAATAGGACAGTCTTAATTAAAAAGTTGATCAAACATAAATTTGAAAAAAGTCAAAAAAAAAAATTCATATTCAACACAAATAAGATTGAACACTTATATATAAAAGACCCAACATAAAAACAAACTAAAACTCACTAATGTGCAATGTACATACATTTAATTAAGCATCATCCTGAATAGATGCATCATTCTCAGGTATGGATGCATCCTCCTCAATCCCAATCTCCCACACTCTCTTCTCCACATTGCTCTATAACACATTTCAAATTTATACATTTGAAAATTAAATTTAAATGATTTTAGCAAATTAAATTGTAGTTTTAAATTTTGAAACATGTAATACTTGTGATGTGACAACATGAATATCATCAACCACAGAAGTGGATGACATTCCCATGGTCATTTGAGTCTCGGTCTTACCCACCATACCCTAAGATTCAATAAATTATATATTGTTTAAGACATTTTATTTTAAATTAATAATTTAAATGACATTGCAATTTTCATATAATATAACTAAATTTGTTTTCAACATGAAATGATACATATGAACTCCGAACCTCTTCAAACTCTCCCAATGAGAATTGGGACATGCCTACCCAAGTAGTGGGAGACATAATAGGAATCTATGTTTACATTAATACCAAAAAATAAAAATCATGCATGTTGATTATTCAACAAGTTCTGAAGTTTGGACAACTAAAGTGAATATTTTTAAGCACATACCTGATTCAACCCTTCCAAATTTAAGCTCGATGAATCAAGTCCCCTATTCACTGGAGATTCATTTAACAAATGACCAAACTACAATGAATGATGATAACAACCCAATTATTTTTAAAAATACATTGATATGTATCTAGAACTACAAGAAAACTATCCTTAAATGCATGAAAAATTTACTAACTGTAACACATACCAATCCGATGTTTGGTTCATCATTTTGAATTAACTCCTTCAAACTATTACGGTAATGTTTTGCATACTCTCGTATATCCCCTATGGACATGGAATCTATCTTCTCATCTAATTTTTAAACAAAATTGACACGAGAATTGACTTCAATTCTCTGTCTGTTCAAACCAACATCAACACCATAAAAAAATGATTCTAATTTTTCCCTGATTGCATTCCTGGCCTCCTTTCCAACTTTTGATGTAGCTCACATCTCTGAATGAGAGACAAATTCCCCTGTTGGACGAGATACCAAAGGTTGTGGAGGCCTCTGCAATGATGCATTTTAGTATGCCCCTTTTTGATCATATGTTCGTCCTTTACCAACCCCATAATAACTAGATGGTAGGATGGTATAATCAGGGTGTATGCCCATGAAAAAATCTGCATAAAAGAGTCTATCAAAGTAATGTGGAACTTCATCATTCCATGACAACTTCCCATACACTGCAAAAAATCTATTATAAATGTGTCCTGCTATGTTGGGGTGCTTAAAATATTACACCTTCAACATTTTTCGCTTTGGCCCCTCTTTGAAATTAAACATAGAAATTGCATCTTCTTTTGAAACTCTATTTTTTACTACTTCCCATTTATCGGGGCCCATCACCTTCGAATTTCATCTCCTCATAAAATCGATAAAACTATCAATCGTTGGCCCCATCTTTTGATATGCATCCATAAAGTTCTGCAATGAATGCAAAACAGTCTCCAAGCTTTGCTTACACTCTTGACGGAGATCCAAGCACCTCAAATAATTTTGCAGCCTATTTTTAACACCTGAGCATCGTTCGAGGGTCATCACTTAGGTATACCCTTCCCAAGGAAGCTCATCACCAACATCTGAGGGATAGGTGGACGTAGGTGTGTAATCTTATGTTTCTTGATAATGCCCCCTAAATCCACCTTCACCCTCTTCACCAATATTATAATATTCATCATAAGCACTCTCTCTTTCATTATCTTCTCTTGCAATAAACTCATCCTCTACACATACAAATTTGAAACTAATTACAACATTTAACATAAACAAAAAACATAAAAAAATTTAAACACACACACACACACACACACGAACATAAATACACAAAAACAAAATAATTTTTTTTACCGAACATATTTTCTTGTCGTGATGCATTCTCTGCATTCTTCGGTGTTGGAGTATTAATGTGTAACCTATCTAAGAAAACAACATCCATAGCACTATTTTGAGCACATTCTCTGGATGACCTATTCACAAATTCATTTGATAATCTCCTCCTTTGACTAGATTGCCTTTGGTCACTACTAGTTGCCCCTCCCAAGTTTTTATGCCTTGCTGAGATATGGGTCTTCGACGTCCTCAGAGTCTTAGTCAAATAAGGGGTTCCTCTTACTCCTTCATTGGATAGCCTAGAGCGTTTTCGAGGCATTTTTGGAGACTCTTGTATCGACATCTCACCTCGATCTAGATATCCTTTGAAAATTCATGAATATGAAAGTTCCTAAGTTATAGAAACATAAAATGGAAATATAATTTATAAAACAACTTGAAGGCATTTAAGCATTTATACCAACTTCAAAGAATCAAAGACATATATTGAAAAAACTAACAACTCTTTTTTTTACTATGATGCTATATATAATGAACATGAAAATATTTAAATATATAAAAAATGTAACATGTAGAGGATAATCTATATGTATGTGTAAATTGTAAAAGGTAATTTATGAGATAATCTATACATGTAACATGTAGAAGGTAATTTTTTTTATAATGTTTATTAAAGAGTTATTTAAATTATTTTTAAGATTCCTACCAAAGTGAACTTGTTGTGGTATATCTTGGATAATGAGACTCATCCTTAGTGTACCAAAGCATAGGACAATGCTTGTGTCCCACTCTTAAAGAATAATCAGTAAAATATAGTATGAGACTAGGGATGGACGGAAATAATGAGTAAAAACTAATATGTTTTGTATGTGTTATCCCTCACCTAGGGCACAATTTTTTCTACCACCATCAAACTCCTAAACCTATGGTTCTAAGCCAAGGTTCTAAACCTAGATGGTGATGCAATATGAAAGAAATCTAATTTAACTAGTACCTTATAGAATATTGATATGTAGGATATATGAACTTGCAAATTACTTAAAGAGCTTTAATAAATGCATCTAATAAAATTGAAATAAGGAAAAATAACACAAAATTACTTTATTGGTATCAATGTCATCTTTTGCTTTGGGCATGGCCAGATCTTGACTTGACTTAGCACTCGTTTCAATACTTATTTTGTTATCTGATTTTGGGTTATAATGCTAATTTTCATTGGAATATTTAAATTTGTCGACAATCAAGGAACACAGAACATCATGGAATCATTGGAATGGATACATCCTTTTCCACACCCACCACCCTGTAAATCTATTAAGGTGATATACCCTCAGCCTAAATTGTTTTAGTTCGAGTCTTAGATTCATTGATGTAATCTTATGGAATAAAGGGAATCGATGGGACTAGAGCTTCACATGGGGCAGATCTTAACAAACCAGTGATAGTAAGATGCCCTTTTTGTAGAAAACGTATACATATCATAGGTGACAATACCACTCTTTCACCAGTAGCAAGTTGAACCTAATTGAAACAGAGTAGTAAAGCCATGGTAGAGCTTTCTTCATATTACATAGATCACGAGCTTCTACATAGCTAAGATAGTGTAATCAATACAATACCAGCTTCAATAAGAGTGAATAGCAACAATAAACATACTCCATTCGTACTAGTAGATATCAGTAATATGAACACCACTATTAGTATAGGCTATAACTCTAACCCTTACCTATTGCACTCATTCAAGCTCCTGATTAGTAGTAAGAGATTATATGTGCTGCTTGCTCATTGAGTAGTACAAGTCCATTGCATCATGTTTAATAAGGGTGATACAATCAAGCTCTCTTTTATAGAAGAGTAAGTCCATGATGTGTTGTTACTAAGTCCATTGGTCACTACTGATATGATAGTAATGTATAATCTTATTAGAATGATGTTCTTACCAAATGATGTTGTCAGTTATTAGAAAAAAATATATTATATACAACACACTGAATTAAGTACAGTGATCAGACCACAATTGTGAATGATTAAAGTTTGTCATATTTCTAAAGATTAAATACATATTCATGGCACACTATTTGATGGTTGTTTCAAGTAATTTAGGGCCTAATAAAACTCTAGAACCTAATTGCTGGTTTAAATTATAAAACCTAATTGATGGTTTAAGTCCTAGAACAACTTCAATTTGTTGTTGGAACATTTCATTTACAAAGTGCTAGTATTTAAGGGTTTGTTGATTCCTTGGTTTAACACACATAATATTTAAATCATTTGGCATAAATATAATATAAACACACTAGAGTATAATATATTTGCACTTAGAATTAAAACGATTCATATTAAAGTTGGAAACACTGGCAATGACCTATATTATCCTATATGAAATATAATGGTATATTCCTATATTTAGATGTGTAGATAGGTGAAGTAAATAAGAATCTGCTCTTGTTTAATATTAACTCATTTCTAGCATTATTTTGAATGGGTAAACACTCATTGTTTTATGGATAACTAATCCCTTCACTTTCATATGCATGGTTAATATTTCACCTAAAAATAAACACTTCTTAAACTCTAATGACAAATTTCTATTACTTTGAAGAATTTCAATATTCATGGTATCTAGTTTCTCTTTGCACGAATCAGATTGTTGATAACCCACACACTTATAATTAATTTGTATTTGATGCTAACTTGTGAGATTGGTTTTGGGAAACAATGATACATATTTCTCTTTTCCATGCACACTAGATTTACATCAATATTTGGCAAATAGATT
>ML783037.1:179888-209717 GCA_009831015.1 Picea engelmannii | reverse complement strand
TTGTTATGAAACCATTGAATTCGATCAAAAGCAATAGAACATCAAACCACCATTGAATCAAGGACTCAATCACAGTCTCATAAAAATGAAATCATATTAACAACAAAAAGAAATGCCAAATGAGTAAAGGTTTTGGTGTCTTGCCAACTGTGTGACCATAATTGAATTGGAAATGCAATGAACACATAGACAAGAGTAACCATAATAATCCAGTGATGATTTTAATGCCATTGACGTGACTTAGAAATCAAAGTTTCCATGCTTGCAGTCGTGAAAACGAGAACAAAAGGTAGGTGTGCAAATGCGCAAAATGATCATGTCGTTATATCCAAAAGATTGCGATGAGAATCAAGGGTTCCAAAACACTTGTGTAGGCAGCTTATAAAGATAGGATAAAAATGCGAAATGGCTGCCAACAAGTTCCTGAATCCGGTCATATGATTGGAATCACTTTTATCTATGAGCCAGGTATCACTTCCTTGAGTGATGGTTCCAATGAGTGCTGAAATGAATACACATTCTTCATCTTTGGGTTTTTGTTCTTCAACATCAACTGCATGTGCATGGTGCTTCTTCTTCTTTTCCTTCTCATGTTTGTGAGGACATTGTGCTGCATAATGTCCCATCTTCCTACAATTGAAGCATTGAACCTTTGACATATACATATTACGACGTGGCTTCTTAGAATTCCTTGGACTGCCTTCTTCTCTTTCCTTTCTCTTCTTCACTTGTGTTGCAAGTGCTTGGTTTTCCTAATCATCTACCTTTTGTTTCTTTGACATCAATCTAGATTCCTCTTGAGAGAAATCTTCCCATAACTTGTCAAAATTAGGTAACTTCCTTCTGGCAAAAATTCCTTGGAAAAATGGGTCCCAAGAGGGAGGGAAACCATTTAGCGTAGTGGTTACTAGTTCAACATCTTCTACTGGATCTCCAATGGTTGCTAACTGGTCTTTGATATTTGAGATCCTTGTAAAGAATTTGGCTATCGTCTCTAACTTGTTTATAGTCACATTTCTGAGTTGATGCCATAGGGTAAGATTCTGACTGGGGTTATTACTTTCATAGAGTCTGGTTAGGGCATAAAACATCTTCTTTACAGTATTTAGTTCTAATACATTAGGTATCGGGTGATCCTTGATTAAGTCTGTCAAGATCCTCTTGGGCTTGACCTCATTCTTCTTTTTGACATGATACAATAATTCGTTCTCTTCTAGAATGGGTTTTATTCTATGCTTCCAGGATATGAAGTTATCTTCTTCATCCAATCTATCCTCAACTCTCATACTAATTGACATTTTCACAGGTAGAAACCCTAGCACTGGAAAACCTTGATTTTTCAAACTTCACCAAACTACACGCTGAGGGTTTCAGGGGGTGCACTAGGTTAGGGTGCACTTCTCTGTGAAGGAATTATTCCAAACATCTTTGGGATAGTGCTCAACGAGCTTGACAAAGTATTGCAGCTACAAGGTGTTGCAAGGTGTCATTGTAGCGATCTTCCTTCCAGTGGTCAAACTCTGATACCATGTTGTATTTTCCTTATTTACAAAGAATTAGTGTTACTAGTGTTATTTTACTTCGTTACCATTAACATATATATCATGTACTGATCAGTAGCAACATAAACAAGAGACAGAAAAGAACACAAGAGATTTATCCTGGGAAAACCCCAAATGGGGGAAAAACCCATCAACCTTTCTTAGATAGATTCCATTCACAAAGAAAGTCCAATCATATAAACCCTAGCACAAGTTCTAGCTTAACCAAAAATACCACCCCAACTAGAGAGACAACACCATACAAAGGTATTGCACCTCCTCAAGGAGTAGTGCATAAGAGAGAGATACCAAAAGACTGAGAAATAATAACTTTGCACCTGCAGCTACTGCATCACCTCCTCTAAACTTGAGCCTTGCTTCTGTGTAGATGGGAGAGTGTGAGTGAGTGAACAAATGAGCTAAGACACCTCCTTATTTATAGTCTTCTTGTCCTTCTATCTAGGCCGACTTCTCTTCGAGGAAGATGCCTTTTTATTATACTTTATTCTTCTAGGCTGAATTCTCTTCTAGGGTATTTCAACATCTATCCAATGGATCTCTTGCTTCCAGAATATTCTCCTCATCTATGAAAGGTCATCTAGGAGGGAAAGATCCTCCTGCAGCTACCAAAACATCAACAAATGCTATCATATGCAACATGCTTGATCTTGTAGAGCCACTTGAAACTCACAACCAAATTCCCCTCTGGTCTTGACACTATTTCCCAAACATCATTCTTCATGATGGAGGTGTACTCATCCACCATCACATCCTACCATACATTCTGGTCTACTTCCTTCTGAAAAATGGAAGGCTCAGAATATATAATGTTGCTCATCAATTCCATATAGTCTAGAAACTTCTTTGGAGGTTTCCTCTCTTTGAATGTGCTCCTAGGAGTAAAAACATGCTCTCGATCATCCCTCAATGTTTGAATAAGACATCCATGTCTCCTGACAGAAGTGGAAGGGGCTCATATCTCACCCTATTCACCCGAAGGCTGTTGTACTGCCTTAGAAATCACTAATGATTGATATGGATTTAGGAGCAGAATGAAATGAAACCATAGATTTATAAAATTAACATAGAGACACAATGAAAAATAATGGAGATACAGTAAAAATTGACTTCTATTAAATAAGAAATATGATGAAAAATGTAAAATGCAGACTAAAAACAAGCTTGCTAGAATGGTGACATCTTATCTCTGAGAAGAGATGTGATGGCTATGGTCATTTGAAAGAATATGAGTACAATGAGGCTCTAAAGGCCTTTTTACAATAAACATGAATTCCAAAACCATAGACATCCAAAAACCTAACCGTAGGATATGAAGCACCAAAAGTCATGTGGGCCCTATTGGGGTAAGTTAGTACATCAACTTCTCGGGGTCGTAAATTTTGCATACAATCTCCGTTTAGGGCGCACGATAGCTCATTGGAAAGATATTGATGAGGAGATTAATTTAGGGGGATCACTGAGAGACTTTGACTATGGTTTAGGTGCCCAATCGCAAAAAAACGATGTTTAGGCCCTGAAAATGGCCCCAGAAGTTCAGGAACCGAAAACCTGCTAAAAATAGTAAGTTGCCAAAAAACTGTTTTGAGCTAGTTGGAAAAGGTGGGTGGACACTAAGATCCTCTTGGATAAATTACCTTGGCTCAAACTTTAGAGATTTCTACTCCTCATCCTCTACCATTGGATTAGGCTCGTGAGACTTCCTAGATGCAAACTCTTCCTCAAACTTTACATCCCTTCTTACTAATTTCTTTCTCTGCTCTGGAATATAAACCCTTTAATCCTTTGAAGTCTCATTATAACCCACAAACAAACCCTTCATGTTGGAGGGATCCAACTTGGTCCTCTTCTCTACCAGTACATGGATGTAAACTGGACGACCAAATATGTGGAAATGACTCATCTTTGGCTTCACACCAGTGAATGCCTCCTATGTTGTCTTGTCCTCTAAGATATTATGAGGACACCAATTTTTGATGTAGATTGTTGTGTTAGATACCTCTTCCCAAAGAAACATTGACGTCTCCAGGTCATGTATCATGTACTTAGAAACCCCTATGATGGATAATTCTTCCTCTCTACAACCACATTCTTCTATGGGATATATAGAACTGTCATATCCCTCTTGATTCACACCTCCTCAAAACCCTAGAAATCATTGGAGGTATACTCTCCCCCATTGTCTGATCTAAAGACTTCGATGTTATTCCATGTCTAGTTTTCAACCAGAGATTTGAACTCCTGAAACCTACTAAAGACATCATCCTTGGTATTTACTAAGTAGATCCAAGTCTTGTGAGAGAAATCATCAATAAAGGAAACATAATACATGCTTATTGTTATTGATACTATTGACATCGATCCATAAACATATGAATGTAATAGGTATAAATCAAATAAGACCTATGATTGATACTTAGGAAAGTATCTCTGACATGATTTCCAAGCATGCACCCTCTGCATATGCCATGCTGCTCAATGCTAAACTATGGAATGTTGGGTATCTATTATATTATTTGCACGACTAGAACTAATGTCTACGTTGCGTCAGGCACGTATGGGGGATAAGAGGGGGGAAAAGCGCCCCATTTCCCGGGGGGTCACAAGGGGTGTGCAGGGGGGTTGTGAGCCCCCCCTGTATGGGGGTTATTGGTTTTCATGTCTGGTTTTTGGGCGGTTTTTCGGCACATGGTTTTCTATTTCCGGTAAAGGAATTAGGGTTGTTGACTAATCGAGGTCATTGGATTAGGGTTTTGGATGCCACTGGCTCCTATATGTATATTGTATTTTAAACAATGTTTGAGGTGAATGAATATAGAATATGATGGTTTTCCCATTTTGGGTTTCCAGGGGAAAAGTCTCTATGTAATGTTTGTATTTTCCATTGTATCTTTTATGTTCTTTTATTGAAAATTTGTT
Source organism: Picea engelmannii (assembly GCA_009831015.1). NCBI lineage: Eukaryota > Viridiplantae > Streptophyta > Pinopsida > Pinales > Pinaceae > Picea > Picea engelmannii. The sequence goes on along the minus strand of ML783037.1, from coordinate 205,239 downwards.
TGTAGTAAATAATTGTACAAGGTTAAAATCTACATTTGGTATCAAGGAAATTATTGGCTTCAGGGGACGCCTTTTTGGTCAGGGGTTTGTCTTGGGACTATGATAAGACTTGTTGCAGTGGGATATTTGTGGTATTGATTCTTTAAGTGAAAAAAAATGGAGAGTAGTTCGAAAATAGAGATCGATAAATTTAATGGGAAAAGTTTTGAGATGTGGAAGCTCAAGATGGAAGATCTTTTGTTATATAGAGATCAATGGATTGTGGTGGATCCAGGTACTTCACCTATAGTAACATCAAAAGATGACTGGAAAAATTTGGATCAGAAGGAAAATAACACATAACATATGAACACTTTCAATATCGTGGTAAGTCAATTATTATCTGTTGAGATTAAAATTTCAGTTGAAGATAAGTGTATCAATTTAGTATTCTCTTTACTAGACTCGTGGGATAGTTTGGCTGTGGCCATAGGTAGCAATAAAACTACCTTGAGTTTTGATGATGTGGTCTCATCCTTGTTGTTGGAGGAGATGAGACAAAAGAACATGGAAGGACAAATCATATATGCATTATTTGCAAGAGGATGCTCATAGGAAATAAATAGATCTAAGTCCTCAAGTGGGATATCTAAATCTAAGGGTAGATCTAATCTCCCAGAAAGTTTGTAAAGGTATGCTAGAGATTTGGAAAAGAACGAAACTTCAAGAAGAAATGTAGATACAAAAACATTGAGAGAGTGAGGGGATCTGAAGGTGCTCCCTCTACAGAAGAAAATAACTCCAAGGAAGAAGGAGGGGATGTGTACTTTTATTTTTCAAGCACACATGCAGATCATGAGGCATGGTTGGTTGAATCGGGTGCATCCTTTCATATGATTACCCACAGGGAGTGGTTATGTGAATATGAAAGGTACGATGGAGGTAATGTTTTGCTATGTGATGACTTGACAACAAGTATCATATGACTAGGAAAATTCAAGTTAAGGGTCATAGATGGAAGGATTGGAACACCTCCTAGTGTTCTGCACATCCCAGGATTGGCCAAAAATTTGATTTTTGTAAGAAAAATGGATGATACAGGGGTAAAAATGGTATGTGAAAAAGAAACCTACAAGATGGTTCAAGGAGAAATGGTGTTGTTGAAGGGAGTTAGGATTGGAACTCTGTATAAGATTCAAGGAAGCACTATTAGAGATGGGTGTAATAGTTCCATTGTTCTTGATATTGGAGCAGAAGAAGAAAAACTCCTACAGTCTCTGGAGAAAAGGTTATGATGTTGCATCAAAGACTGGGGCATATCAGAGAGAAGGGTCTTTGACTACTACAAGGTAAAGGTATGGTTGAATGTATGCCTAATTTCTCTCTGGATTTTGATTTCTTTGAACATTGTGTATATGGGAAGATGAATCAGGTAAGATTCCCCTTTGGTGCAATGAGGGTAGAAGGAAGTTTACAACTAGTGCAGAGTGATGTGTTTGGACCTGTGTCAGTTCCATCATTGGGAAAATCTGTGTACTATGTCTTATTTATAGATGATTTCTTGAGGAATACTTGGATATATTTCCTCAGGAATAAATCTGAAGTCTTTGATAGGTTTAAAGAGTTTAAGGATCTTACTAAGAATCAAACAGAGAAAATAATTAAGGTGTTGAGGACAGATAATGGTGTATAGTTCTGTGGGAATGAATTTGAAGAATTATGTAAGAAGTGTTGTATAGAAAGGAAGAAGACTACTGCATATACACCTCAACAGAATGGAGTTGTAGAAAGGTTGAACAAGATGTTGATGGAAAAAGAAAGGTGCATGCTCAGTGGTGCCGAGTTAGGGCAAGAATTTCGGGCAGAGGTAGTCGGTATTGCATGCTACCTAGTCAACATATCACCCTCATCAACACTGGATGAAAAGACTCCATAAGAGGCATGGAATTGTAAGAAACCTTCTCTCACACATCTCAAGGTATTTGGTTGTGAGGCCTATGCTCATGTTCCAAAGGACAACATGAGTAATCTAGATAAGAAGGATGGAAAGTGTATCTTTATTGGGTATAAAGATGGTCTCAAAGATTAGAATCTTTGGAAGAGAGAAACTAAGAAGGTTGTGTATAACTAAGATGTGGTATTTAGAGAAATGAAGGATGTTTCCAAATAGGAAGTCCTACCAAGTAAGGATGAACCATAGAAAATAGAGTTTGAGCCAAAGGATGATGAATCATACTCTATAGAAGAACATGAATAATAAGAAGAAGATCCTCATACTCCAGTATTGAGGAGATTGTTGCGGGAAAAAAGACTACCAAAAAGGTATACTCCACCTGATTTTCATTCAAATTTTGCTTTTTCTATTACTGATGATGATCCTAGAACTGTTAGAGAGGCAATGGATTCAGAGGATGGAAAACTCTGGAAAAAGGCCATGGTTGAAGAAATGGCATCCTTGGATAAGAATGAGGCTTGAGATCTAGTGGAGTTTCCAACTAGAAGAAATCCCATTGGAAGAAAATGAGTATTTAAAATGAAGCTAAATGTAGAAGGAAAAGTGGAGAAATACACAATTCGGTTAGTAGCAAAGGGTTATTCCCAGGTTGAGGGAATTGATTTTGGCGAGATTTTTTCTCCTATTGCCAAGTTAACATCTATTAGATTTTTTTTTTTTTTTTTTTTGTTGCATTTGATTTTTATGTAGAACAAATGGATGTGAAGAAAACATTCCTACATGGGGATATGGAAGAATAAATCTACATGAGAAAAACATAAATCTTTGTTGTGAAGCGAAAGAAGGAGTTGGTATGCAAGCTGAAAAAGTCCCTGTATGGTTTAAAACAATCACCAAGGATGTGGTATAAAAAATTTGATACTTATATGTTGGGACTTGACTTCACAAGAAGCAAAGATGATCACTGTATATATTTTAAATTAATTGGTGATCATTTGATTTATTTGGTCTTGTATGTGGAGGACATGTTGATGATAGAAAACAAAGGGGAGATTATCTAGGATGTGAAAACTCAGTTGTCCTCTAAATTTGACATGAAGGATCTTGGTGCTTCAAATTTCATTTTGGTCATGGAAATTAAAAGAGATCAGAAAAATAGGAAACTCTGGTTAAATTAGAGAAAACATGTCGAGACAATATTGCAGAGGTTCAATATGAAGGAATGTAAACTGGTTAGGGTCCCTATTCCTGTAGGTGTAAATTTATCCGTGGATCAATGTCCCAAGAAACATGAAGATGAGGAGGACATGTCTCGTGTTCCATATGTGAGTGTGGTTGGTAGTTTGATGTATGAAATGGTCTATACTAGACCAGACATTACATATGCAGTGGGATTTTTGAGCAGGTATATGTCAAAACCAGGGAAAGAGCATTGGACACCAGTAAAGAGAGTTTCCAGGTATTTGAGTGGCAATACTAGTTATGGATTGTACTTCCAAGGTAGACCAGGTCTGGACAGAGTGTTGGACATACATGGATTTTTCGATGCAGAATGGGCTGGAGATATGGATCGTAGAAGATATGCAAGTGGGTATGTGTTTAACCCATTTGGAGGAGCAATCAATTGGATGAGAAAAAGACAATTTGTAGTGGCACTTTCAACTACATAAGTTGAATACATGGAAACCACTCATGCAAGAAAGGAATCTGTATGGTTACATAGATTGTGTTTACGTATTGGATTGGTACAACAAGTTGTACGGATAGATTGTGACAGTTAGAGTGCAATTTTTATGGTGAAGAACCCAACTTATCATTCAAAGACAAAGAATATTGATGTTCAATATCACTTTGTGAGAGACATGGTTAAAGAAAACAAGGTGTTGTTGATGAAGGTGGACACTTTGAAGAATGTTGCAGATTTATTAACAAAATTTATTAACAAAATCTGTGAGCACTAAGAAGTTCTCTTGGTGTAGAGGATCTATGGGCATTGTTGCATTGGATTGTTGATTATGTAACCTTGTAACCCCCTGTATGTAAAGAAAACAACAAGTGGGAGAATGTTGGGTACGTGTTATATTCTTTGCACAACTAGAACTAGTGTCTATGTTGCGCTGGACGTGTAGTGGGGGTAAGAAAGGGGTGAGAGCCTGCCATGCATTGGGGTTAGGGGGCAGTGCCCCTGATTGGTTTTACCGGTTTTCGTGTCTGTTTTTTGGCACATGGTTTTTCACCGATGGCTTTCTATTTATGGTTAAGGAATTAGGGTTTTTGACTAATCCAGGTCATTGGATTAGGGTTTTGGATGGTGTTGGATCCTATATGTATATTGTAATGTAAAAAATGTATGAGGTGAATGAATATAGAATATGATGGTTTTCCCGGTTTGGGTTTCCAGGGGAAACATTTCTATGTAATGTGTGTATTTTCCATTGTATATTTTCTGTTCTTTTATTGAAAATTTGTTTGCAGTAAATAATTGTACAAGGTTAAAATCTACATGGAAAACCTATGACTATCTCCCTCAAAATAGGCAATGCCTCGTGATGGAGGTGCCCCATCCTTTTCCACAACTCATATAAGTTGTCATTGTTATGCACCGAGGCTCAAATAGGTTCACCTTGAAACCTGTACAAATTACCTTCTCTAACCCTTATTACTTGAGTTGTATCTTGTATAGAATCCTTCAACTTTATGAGGACTTTATAGTTCTTGAACTCAACTACAAATCCCTTATCATCCATGACCAAAACTAAAATAAAATTCTTCCTGAGACCTAGAAAAACCAAGACATCATCAAAATATAAATAATTACATGAGTCGAGATGGAAGGGAATAGTACCAACTCTTGCTACTGGGTACTTGGCATCATCATCAAGATCAACCTGTACTCCTAAGTCATTCTTTTTCATACTAGAAAATAATTGTCGGGATGATGTCATATGCCGAGATGTCTCAGTGTCCACATACCATGGATTCCTAGAAATCATGCTAGTAGAAAGGAAAGATACCAACGAGAAATTCTTCTTAAAATTAGAAGCAAACTTGTTCATCTAAGTTTCTGCAAAGGCTTCTACCTACTTCTGTTGTTACTTCCTTCTACCCTTCTTCCTATTTGGACATTATGATGCATAATGACCATGCTAATGACAATTGAAGCACTTGATTTTACTCAAGTCCTTCTTTCTTGGATGTGAGGTTTACTCACTCTTTCCCTTACCCATGATGGATCCTTTACCTCTTCCCTTATTTGATTGACCAAATAGAGCTAGGTTCTCTTCACCATCCTTGTTGTGGGCCTTTGACATCATTCACATCTCCTTTTGGATACAATCATCCCAAACCCTCTCAATATAAGAAAGGTTTTCCCTAATGCAAATACCTTTGACAAATGGTTCCCATGAAGCTAGGAATCCATTTAGTTCCATGTTCACTAGCTCTATATATTCAACCTTTTCTCCAACTTCTACAAGTTTATCATGAATCTATGTGATCTTCATAAGGTAATTGGTGACTATGTATGATCTAGTCATCACTATGGATATGAATTTGTTTTGCAATATCATCTTCATGTTTATGTTCTAACTTTGGTATATATTAACCAGTGAATCAAACATCTCATTGTCTTCTTCTAGAATACACGAGGGATCAACTGATCCTTTATAACATTCAAGATCACCCGCTTAGCCTTCACTAACCTATTGTTGTGAGCTACCAACTCTTACAGATCTATAGGTAGAGTATCGACATTCTTGACAATATCCCATATATCATTCTCTTCTAGTAAGAGTGTAACCCTCACCTTCCATGATAAGAAATTCGAGGCACTATCCAATGTGTCCTAAAACCTGAGGCTATTTGATGCCATTTTTAAGATCTATTGTATAAACTTCCAAATATAAAAATTATTTTTGAAACCCTCTGATCGTCGATCCTTCTTCCCTACAGTTGATTTACAACTGCAAATCATAGAGAATATCAATCAGAGAAATATGCTTTGATACCATGTGAAAATTCCCAAAATTTGGGTGACTAAAGTCCTTATGATATCAATCAAACAAGTAGATTGTTTAATTCAAACATTGCATAAATAAATTTCAGACCATAGCATTAATCACACATTAGCTAGAAATCAAATAGCGGAAGCATAAAAGTTAATTTCAAACATACACCTGTAATTACTCCTTCAAATATGTTTTTCATTCCTTCAAAAAACTTACAAGGAAACCTCCACAATTTTCTCAAAAAACAACACTGCATGGATACCAAAAAGCCCCTCAAACTTGAGCTTTTACATCGTGACTAAAAGGTTTAGTGCTGAAAAAAACCAAAACAACAAAAAATTGTTGTACATATTACAAGATATCCTGCACAACCTTTCTATATCATTGTACGAACATATCCATATGAATGTATAGATTCATACGGTACTGCCAATATGACTATATGAAACTCCGTACAAATGTAGGGAACTATGCAGATCCCTGTACAAGATTGCATGCTACCTAGAAATGCCTCTTTCCTAGTTGCATACTCTCTCTCCCTTTCCCTGTCGCTCAATCTTCTCAAGTGTTTTTTTGTGTATTAAATCTCTATATTGACCTGTATTTATAGTTTTAGCTGAGACCAAAACCCTAATATGTTTTTGGGACTACTCCTAGTCTAAGTCATGCATGCATGAAATACACTTTTTAGACTCAATTGCTAAACGTAAGACTTTCACTTTTTAACTAAAGTGAATTACAAAATAGAATTTAATTTTTTGAAAATAGAATTACTTTTCAAAAAATTATTTTTCGATAATATATTGAATTGGTTTCTTTCTGAGATATAATTCTCAACATTTCTTGCATTTTCTACGAGAGAGGTAGTAACGAGTTTCATGACTACATATTCATCATCATTATTAAGTGTATGATTTTGAAAACATGCATAAAAGGTATCCACATTCTCTTCACCAGGGAAATTAGGCAACCACTTGTCAAAATTGTGTTACACGGAAAATCACTCTGTGGCATGGGAGAAACCACAACAAATAGAATGACTGTAGAAATCAACTCTAACCTCAAGTATGCTATATAAACAAAGATGATAACAAGACAAGATAAATATCCTACCTCATCCAAATGTTCGAAGAAGACCACCGTTGAGCACCCGACTCAAATCTATACACCTGCAACTTGTCCTCAACAACCAAGATACGCAAGCATATGGTGATAATGTATAAAGTTGGCACATATAATAGCATAATCCATCAATATTAAAAAAACATATGCCCATGGAATGACAATTCAAATATTTGCAAGACATTAATTGGACGAGAAAAGAGTATTTCTATTAAAATATAAACAACATAAGTGTATGAATGACAAACTTCTGTTTCGACACGTCTCAGAACCGAGAAATTAAGTCCCTTCCAACTAGGCCTCCTCCACCACTTCAATCCTCCACCAAAGGCAAGCTCATATAAGAGAGACAATGAGGTTCTCCATTAAATAGGGAAGAACTTGGGGGATGAACAATGTGTTAAGAATTAAAAGGACAAAGGGATGCAGACTCAATATGAAGTGAATACTTTCTCTAGAGTAACTTTGATTTCAAAGTTTAATTGTTTCTCCTCTTTCCACATCTTGGATATGGCCCATTTATAACCTTCAAATGGAACTGAAGGGCTGAATCATAATGTTTCCAGTATATGGAAGGTCAAGGATCATGGATCTCGTGACATGACATGGAAACCCGACACCATTTTTTAATTTTGGGCACAAAACCTTATGTACGTGGGCAGTAATGGTATGAACTGTGTATACACATGTTGTATAGCTGTTAGGGCGCATATATGTGGAAAAATATTGTTTTTAGCTCTAGGAATTGAAAAAAGGGACTTCAAGTCTACACAGGGAAATGGAAAAGGCCTTCTGAGCAAGTTGCATGGGGTGAGACAAATATTGCTATAACATATTACCGCTAATGTGTGAGGTCAGAGGAGTATCCACGATGGCCGAAATACATTATAATTCCCAGAAGTGGAGTAATGGAGACCTAGCTGGATGAACTAGTTGCTCATAAGAGTATTACAATCCATAATGAATTTGTGCACATGGTTTCCACTTTAAATTACATTGCATATCCATGTGGGAATATACCAAACAAATATTCATGGCCATCAATAGGCAATACAAAAGTAGATACATGCCATAGGATGTCATAGTCACGAACAAGGCCAAGTGAAAACCAGTCTCAAAAATAAATATGAAGATATATGTATACAATGGAGTACAATATGATCTCCCATGATCACTGAAGTCATATAGGTATTGGTCCAATGATAGAAACAACTCAGGAAAGCTGCGACTATGAATTGATATCTTCAAGTCTTCTACACGATCTTCCAAAGGTGCAAATCTACATCATGTGAATAAAGGAGTTGAATTCAAACACAATGAGACTTCTCTTGATTACTGGTCATTAAGGTATACTGTTAACAAACACGAGACAACCTATGGATAATGAAAGTAGGTATCAAGGCACCAAGTACATTCTTACAAGTGTGAATAAAGGTGTTGAGGTCTAACACTTGAATAATCCATCGATCAAGAGACATTGATGTATTCCCAACTGTCGATGGTGATAGAACCTTCCATTGATGACTGCAGGTCTCCAGGTACTCATAGGACTCTAGGCCTCATTTCCATAATATATGAGATGAAGTCGATGGAGGGAGACCCGCTAAAAGGAGAGAATTAAGGCATCTCTCATCATTACACACGAGGTACAAAGCAATGGCTTGATGATTTGGAGGAACTCAGACGAAGAACATGTTCACAAACCAATGACCCTGTGCGTCTTTTGCATGCACCAAATGCAAGTAGTGCACGAAAAATACCCTCTGAATATAATCCAATACAAAAAACTACCGACAAAGGCGAGGAAACCACCAATAAGGATAATATCATCCAAGAAACTACATGAATCCAAATGTGTGAATAGATTTCTTGCTTTCAAACACAAGTTAAACCCCCCAGTCAACAACCAATGAGGAGATGTTAACTGCTGGGTTCAAGGTTACTTACCCATAAGGAAAGTAGGACCAGGGTGCACGATAGGGATTAAACTTCATGTAATTTTGAGACATAATGAGGGTATGGCCGGCATGCAAAGTCAAGAGTTCTGAGAAATAAATGACACATGCTTATAGACATCCTTTGAACAAGAGCATGAGACATATGGAGGAATCTGGCAACATAGACTCAATGATGAAACTTTTTGACGCAGGAGGCAGCAATCAAACTCTCCATAGGGACTGGAAGAGTAACCAGTCAGAGGAGAAAACTCTAAGTAATGAGCTCAGCTTCCTAAGGTCATGCTAAACCAAAAATTTGGATGAAAAGTGGACTCAAAATTCTGTGCTCTGTTCAAAGGAGACACGACTGCTAGGAACATGAGATAATATTCTTTTCCCACCCATATTTTTTTGTTTTTTCATAGACAAATGAATGCTATGATATAGAGGAGGAAACAAATGTCACGAGTAAGAAACTAGCTCCAACATTGGAACACAACTATGCTCAATGCAAGGAGGTGCATGCAGGATATGGACACTCGGGGGAATTTTTCCTCATAGGGTACAGGGTGTCAAGCTGCAAAGGATATAAACAAGGCTATGCTTGGATGATGATGCAAACTACTAAGATAATAGGATTATAATGTGAAAGAGGTATCCATTAATAGGCTCAATACTGCAAGAAAGAGAATGAGATGCAATTACAACTTAACTCCAATGAATGTCCTTTTTCATAAATTTAGTCCCCTAGGCCCGAAAAAGTATAAAAAAATACCCAGGAGAACTCTTCTAGCCACTAGTCACTAGAGTGTTCCTTTTTCAAAATTAGTCTACTTGGCTCGAAAAAGGGTTAAGCTTACACCAAATAGATGTCCTTTCAAATCCAATTTATGAGTGTGAAAGAGACAAGTTCACTCATCAATCTTTTCTTTTTTTTAGAGAGTCAGAAAATATCTTAACTAAGAATCGAGGATACTGTTCTAAGCAACATATCATGGGGGATGTCAGGTCTCTCGTGCAAGACTCCTGTCAGAGTCCAGAAACACACTGGTAGTTGACACAATCTTTAAAAATAGACGGCCAAAAATAACTAGCTCACAATATCTTTTGGGTTGTCGCAAGCCCAGATAGATGACCACCACAAGACCCACTGTGACAGTCATTAAGAACGAACTCAGTATTTTTATTAAAATATAAACAACAAAAGTGTATGAATGGAAAGCTTCCGTGTCGACACATCTCAGAATTGAGAAACTAAGTCCATTCCAGTTGGACCTCCACCACTTCAATACCCCACCAAAGGAAAGCTCATATAAGAGAGACAATGAGGTTCTCCATCAAATAGGGAAGATCTTGGGGGCTGTACAATGTGTTTAGACTTAAAATGACAAATGGATGCAGACTTAATATGAAGTGAATAATTTCTCTAGAGTAACTTTGCTCTCAAAGTTGAATTCTTTCTCCTCTTTCCACATCTTAGATATGACCCATTTATAACCTTCAAATGGAACTAAAGGGCCGAGTCAGAACGTTTCTAGTATATGGAAGGTTAAGGATCATGGATCTCATGACGTAACATGGAAACCCGACACCATTTTTTAATTTTGGGCACAAAATCTGATGTATGCGGGATGTAATGGTAAAACCTGCGTATACACATGATGTATAGCTGTTAGGGCGCGTATATGTGGAAAAATATTGTTTTTAGATCCGGGAATTGCAAAAAGGCACTTCAAGTCTGTATAGGGAAATGGATAAGGCCTTCTGAGCAAGTTGCATGGGGTGAGGCAAATCTTGCTATAACAAATTGTGAGGCATATCATGAGGGTATCCCCAGAATTCAAACATGTCTAAAGGCTTGAAGGAATTGGTAACCCATGGTTGTAAATACATTGAAGAAAAATGAAGTCTTTGATCAAACAAGGACTTTACTATAGGGGAATTGTGAGGAGGTATCCTCTTGTAGACCTTGTTAATATTACCAAATATCTTATTAGGGATAGGAGTAGTGTTTTCAATACTCGGGTTTTGTGGAGTCTCTATAAGATATCACTAGATAAGGCTCATCAAAATTTGCATAGGGAAAATGACTACTTCCCTCAATGGAGTTGCCAGATGAAAAAACTAGGTTAGGATTTGATGTATACTCATCAAAAGAATGTTGAAGCATGGATTTCAGATTTCTGAGAAGAATGACTCAATTCTCTCCGACAATGGTGTGAAAATGTTATCACAATATCTGACACCCTTGTGCAAAGCCTCTCATAAGATGAAATACAAGTGTAACTATGTGAGTACTTGAGTACTTTCCACTATCACCTTAACAATTACTTCCCTCATTTTAGTGAAGGATTAAATCCAACACAAGGAAGGCTTCCCTATCAACTTCAAGGAATCCTATAGCAAGACAAAGTCATGTCTAAGGCCTCCTATATTAGTTACTCAAACAAACCACCATTAGGTCAATGTTGTCAAGGAAAGAACAAGATGGTTGAATGAACTAGTTCTATATTTGTATATATGAGGTTTCTAGGACACTAAATGATATCTACTAGGTCAAAATAAATCAAATAAATTCCCCAAACACTACAAATCAAGATAAAAGATATAGCTATAATAAAAAATGTATTTAAGATGATTACTTCAACAATGTATCAAGTAACCACAACATAAATAAATCAACCCTTGAAATAGGTTAAGCACACAATAAAATAACATTGAAAATGCAAGCCAAACTAGGGTTTAAGTAACAAATTCTTGCTGAAATGAAAAATGACATACAACAACCCTAAAATATCCAAGACATCAACCCTAGAAGCATGAAAATTATAACAACAATGTAGTAAATGATGTCAATGTGTATCCCAAGGTGAAATATTCCAAGGAACCCTATATGTTAAGCTAGAGGATGGTTGTAAATTGAAATTAAATTATAGAATTCCTAATCTAACCCCAAAACAATAATGGAAGAGGGGAAATTAGGGCTTACAAATTGGAATAAGGGAGAAAGACTAGTCATTTTATCCTGTTGGACATATGGAGTCAACCAATGCTCCTTCTTGGACGCTAAATGTAAAAAAGATACTTAACCCTAGCGTAGTCGACTATAAACCCTAGGTATCTCTCCTTTAGAAAGGAAAATTAAGGTAATCCACTACAAACCCTAAGGATCCATCATATGTCTTCTATCAACCTCTAAATATGATATCAATATGGATTTTGGGTAAAAACCTAGGGTAGTTCACTATAAACCCTAGAAATATCCTTATTTCCTTTAACAAGCTTCAACAACATGATTCAATGTAGTCCACTACAAACCTTTCTAGGATTTCAGGAGAAGGTTTATTTAAGAGAAATATAAGATAACATGCAATATCACCACTTTGATAAAACATTCAGTTAATACATCCAATAAATAAACCAACATAGACTTAAGAATAACACTTACTAGATAAACCAATGACCACCATGAAACCCTAGCCATGAAATCATCCATCAAAACTTGAAAGCATCCAAAATATCATCTCCAAGATAAGGAGCATAAGTCATCCATAGTGAAAGAGAAGTAAATAAGATAAAAGTAGAAGTGATTCTCCACAATTTGTGTTATGATTTACAATGAGGTAGCACTCCCTTTATATATATGGGAAAACCAATCACTACGCATCTCCAAGAAGCCCCTAAAACATAAGAATCCATGATACAAGGTGGATAGTTCTTAGTTCTACCCCAAAAAATGCTTCTAAAACAATGATAAAATGTTAAAAAATGAAAAAATCCTCTAAAAGTGCCACATGTTTGAGTGTAGAAGACTAAAAGAGGGTGACTTCATCTCCTCAAGGGGTACAAAACTCCAAAAGTCATGTCTCTCTCCAAAAAGGCGCAAAGAATCATCGAAGGTCATACATCCTCACCAGGAAAGTCACATACCCTCAGCCAGAAGGTGCCAAATCATCATCCAAATTCTAGGTCAGCTCAAGCAAACATCACATCATTCTCAAGCATGACATTTTTATGCACATGTGCAATGTCCTATCCTCCAAGCATGCCATTATCATGGAAAAAGGATCCATAACCTCTCCAAAGAGGTGTACCATCCTCATCAAGGGAAATATCATTCAAACAAACCTTAACACCCTGAAAAGGATCAACGTCCAAGGTGGGGGATTCATGTCCTTTGAGTGACACATCAGGCTGCATATGCAACATACCTTCTCAAGTGTGCAACGTCCCAGGTCTAGGAGGTGCAAGAGGATGTCAAGAATCAATCCAAGTAATCATGTAACCCAACACTCATCATAAAAGGTGCAAACACCTCCATACATTGTGCAACATCCTCCATGAAATGTAAGAGAAGCATAAAAATATCGTCCAAAGGATCACCTCAAGGGGTGCATTATCATCAAGCAAGATCTTAGAGAGTTAGGTAAGACCAATCATCATGGATACAAGAGTCATTAGAATCATAAAAAGTAAGTCATAGTCTAATACAAAATCCACATAGACAATTCACATTAGGTATCTTCTTCAAACTTCACACTAGCTCAAGACTTTATACAATTTTCTAAGTTCAGATATGGGAAGACCATCACAAGACTCTATTAGGTGTGTCAGTACCCAAGTAGACGAGTAGTTCCTGAGAAATCCATCAAATTGTAAGTATGAATGAGTGGCATGGCATGGGGTTTACTTCATGGTCATGGTGTCATTGACATGCGAAGTCACATGTGAGGTTCATCTCCACGAGTGCCTTTGTAGAGGGAGTGTTTGGTGCAATGAATTACCTTTCCATAATACTGTTTATTTCCACCCCTATCTTGCCTTTTGATATTCATTAATTACTTTGCAAGTTGCATTTTAGGTTTATGCATTTATTACATAGGGATTCAATTAATTCCTTTACTTAGATATGCATATAGTGCATTATGACTTGGAACATAGTTACCAACTTAACGAGAAACATGACCTCAAAACAAGAACTCTAGCCCAAAAAAGCCATATTTTTGGGTCAAAAACACCAAAACAAACCCTTGAATAAAAAAGTGGAACTACTAGTAGCACCCTTTTTTCAGGGGTTGTCGAAATTATGACTTGTTTGAAATCATAGTCTTGATAATTGGACAAAAACCTTAAAAATGACCTTTGAACTGAAAACTAAAGTTACCAGTAGCACTAGTTATTGTTTTTGGAGTTAAAATTACGACTTGATTAAAACCGTGGACTTGAAAACTGGTAGAATCACATTTAAAAAACACAAAACCAACTCCTAAATCATTACTTAAAAATCTATTAATTAATTAATTATTATTTTTCTTTTAAATTTACATTAAAAAAATAGAGAATAAGAGAACTCCCCCAAAAAATAAAAAATAAAAAACGCCTTTAAAAAAAATTCATAACCAATTTTTTTTAATCTAAAAAACATAAAATTAGGAAAAAATTAACCCCCCACTTTAAAAAAAAAAAATCCTAAAACACACCAAAAAAATATTAAAAAACCCCAAACACGTTGAAAAAATAACAAAATAAAGAAAGAAGAAAGACCTAGAAAACACCAACAAACACCCCAAAAATGAAATTTGAAAAAAAAAWCCTAAACTTCAATTTATTTTTTTAATTAAAATAAAAAAATTAAATTAAAAAAAAATACAAAATTTACATTTAAAAAACAAACTAAAATAAAAACCAACCAAAAAAGCAAACTTAAAATGAATTGAAAATTTAAAACAATTATAAAAGGATATGCAAGGTTGATAGAGATGATTGACATGTCATGATACCTACTATCCTATGGGAATATATAATTGCATACAAAAGGTCGAGTGGCCAAACACCTTTTAAACTAGTCTATGGATATAAAGCTATGACCCATCTTCAATTCAAAGACAATGTAGAAAGAGTAGCTTGAATATTGCAATATGACTTGAAAAAAGCTAGGTAAGACTGACTACACCGATTGAACAAGATTGACGAAGAAAGATTGACTAGAATACACCGCCAAGAAGTACAAAAGTAACAACAAAAGGAATGGCGTGATAGAAATAAGGAAAAAAGAGATCGACATCGGAGACTTAGTACTTTTGTATGGTAGAGAAGTAAAAGGTAAGCCAAGGAAACTAGAAACAATCTAGTTATGTCCACATGTGATTGAATACATCAAATAAACTGGAGTAGTTCAACTTCAAACACTCTAAGGGAAGTAGCTCAACAAAGTAGTCAATGGTGCCCAACTGAAAAGGTACAATCCAAGAAAAAAAAGAGACAAATCGTAATGGTGAAAACCCTTAGGGGTGACAATGGGCAAGAATATGTTTGAAAACTAGTTTACTGGCAGGAAGGTTCTTGAAAAAAATGTAAAACTAAAAAAAAAAGTCTAATGGTGAAAAACCTTGAGGCACGATTAGGTAGGGAATCTACTTGCAAACCAACTTGTCTGATAGGTAGGTTCTTGAAAAACAATGACTAGGGAAAAGTAGGGTAAATAATTGTATAAATATGGAGATTTAAATGATGATCCCTAACCACTTAGAGCTAACAACAAGAAGAAAAATTAAAGGATCATGACAGTCGACTAGAGCGGGATGAGAAAAGATGAATAAATGTAGCAAGGAAGAAAGACAACGAGGAGAAGACCAACATCACAGAAATAGAGAAGACAAGATAAAAGAGAAGGGAATAGATCATCCAAAAGCATATATAGACCCCATATAACCAACAACATCATAGGGAAGGATGAAAAATGAGGTTACACCAACTATTAGGATGCACAAAGTTGAATAGAAAACAAAGATAAAAAAGTGGGAAAATAGTAGAACCAATTGACCAAGAAAGAAGAATCGACTACAACTTGGTTGACCTTGCAAGAAGTTGACATTGACTACACAAATAACACTAAATTAATGACATTAATAAACCTTGTTGTTGAATTGACATGCACATGAGTGACTAATACCCTACCCTACCCAGTTTACTTATAAATACAACATATACATTCCATGAAACTTTTACAATAGATAAAGAACAAAGATTCACCAAGTTTGAGCACAATCAAGTTACAAAAAAGAAGTCAACCAACATAGAGTAGTTGTAAACCATCTAACCAAGAAGCTGCAATTGCAACAAATATGGGATGAGAAATCCCAAGGTCCAAAGAAGAAAAATCAAATATAATCTAACCCAAAACCAAGAAAATGTTCGATAAGCAGCCCACAACAAAGTTAGAAGTAAGAATGGATGAAAATTTCCAAGAAAAGTTGGAGGATATTGACTCTGAAAAGCACTAGAATTTTTTTAAAAATTGGACTATGGTTAGCCGAAGATGGAGAAATTAAATCCTAATTATGTTGGAGAAAGAAAAAATTAGATCATACCTCAGTGCACTAAGAAATTGTAGGATTCAATGGACGGAAAGAGGAAGCAACCAAATTCATTGCAATCAATACCACAATGGATATATTTTCTTGACAAGACCATAACAATCATAATTGGACTCATTCAAAGGCTCACATGGTTGCTAGTGATGGGAGAGGTCGTTCCAAAAATAATCGGCCCACTGGAATGGATATAAAAATTCACAAGAGGAATGAATAAAAAGAAATCCAAAGAGTTAGTGATAAGCCAAGTTGTCGAGACAAATGCCAAATGGGCATGTGTGATAGTTGCTTTATTCTTGACCAAATCTAGTTGAGCCTTAGATGTCAAGATACACTTGTTGGAAGCTATTGGTAAGATAGTTGAGGAAGGAAATATTTATAATTGGGCTAAGCATGTGGCTGACATCCTTTGAGTCAACTTTGAGGAATGGAAATAATTGAGAAAATCCATAAGGTACTTATCTCTATTAATATGGTTCACCATGTCACAAGTTATCCTGGTTGGGGAGTCTATATTCACACTTCTTCCACCCATCATGTCAAGTATTCTGTCGCGGTGATAATGTACCTTGCTTTTGTTCTTTTTGCTGGTGGGTTGATTGGTCCCACAAAGTCTATTGCCCATTTGTCGAATGCCTGTAAAGTTACATGTGGTCGCAATGGCATCTCGTCTCTTCTATTGGGTTTACCAACCCTTTGAAAGACATCGCATCTCTAGCAGTATTCATTTGAGTGTCTGTGAATGGTCGACCACCATATTCCTGCGCACAATACCTTCTGTACGGTATATTTTCTTTCGTAATGTACTCCTGCTATTCCCTCGTGGGGTTTTGCTAAAACCCTTGGTCTTTAATGTTCTAGCACATATCTTCACAAGATGCCATCTCTGTCCATTTTGTATAAGTGTCTTTCGATTAGCTGATAGTCTGCAGCCTAGACTACCGGGTTTTTCTTCTGCGCGGTGTTATGTTCTTGTGGCGCAGTACCTGTACTAAAGTACTGAATGATATCTGCAAAGTATTCATCGACGATCTGGACTGAAAATAACTGTGCATCCAGAAATTTCTCCTCTAGGTTTGTAGGTTCTTCGCCGTTCATGACCCTTGATAAGTGGTCAGGTCCCGCATTCAACTTTCTTGGCTTTACTATTACTTCAAAATCAAACTCTTGAAACAGTAATAACCATCGAAAAATTCTCCCCCCCAACAATGGCTTGTTGACTAGGTATTTAAGGGCTGAGTGATCTGTGAACATCTTAAAGTGTTTTCCCAATAATTATTGTCTGAATTTCTGCAGTGCATAGACCATAGCTAGGCCTTCCCTCTCTGTGGTGTTATAGTTCTTTTTTGATTCTGATAGTTTTCTGCTCGCAAATGCTATAGGGTGATCCAAATATCCCGCTCCTGGCTGCGCCAAGATAGCTCCAAGTGCTATGGTTGATGCATCTACATGCACATGGAATGTCTTCTCCCTGTTTGGAAATACTAGTATTGGCGTGGTGACCATCTTTTCTTTCAACCTATCCAGACTGTGTTGACAATCTTCATCCCACTAAAAATTTGTATCTTTCCTTAACAGTTTCTCCATTGGCGCGGTAATCTGCGCATACCCTTTGGTAAATTTTCTATAGTATCTTGTGTGTCCCAATGTCGCTCTTAGTTGATGGATTGTCTTTGGTGGTGGCAAGTTAACAATTACTGCAATCTTTGCAGGATCTACTAGTAAACCTTGTTTGCATACTATATGGCCCAATAGTATCCCAAGCAGTGTTCTGAATATACATTTCTTGATGTTAAATGATATCTGGCACTACCTACATATTTATAACATCAACCACAAGACCTCTACATGGTCTTTCAATACACTATAGACTGTCCAATTGTCCAAGTATACTTCTAGAAAATGGTGGATAAATTGTTTAAATGCAGCGATGACTACTCTGGAAAATATTGTTGGTGCATTCTTCAGTCCAAAAAACATGATTGTGTACTGGTAGGATCCCCATTCTGTAGCAAACTTGGTCTTGTATCTGTCTTCCTGTGCTATCTTGATCTGGTGGTAGCCCGAGAATCCATCAGTGAATGAGTAAACTTCGTGTCCTGCTACGTTCTCCAACACTTCATCCATGAAAGGTGTAGGGAACGGGTCATGTAGGCATGCATCATTCAACTTCCTCAAGTCGACACATATTCTTATCTCACCTTTTTTTTTTCTCCTGAACTACCATCGGGCTTATCCATTCTGATTCCTCCACAGGTTCTATGATTCCAGCTTCGAGCATCCTGTCGATCTCAGCTTTGACTTTCTACTTATATATCAGGTTTAATTTGTATGGTCGTTGTCTGATCGGTCTCGCTTCAGCTCTGAGTGGTATTTTCATTTCTCCTATCTCTCCTGCTATACCCTTAATTTATGTAAATGTTGTGGGGAACATGTCGTTGTACTTGCGCAGTAACTCTGTTATTCTTTCTACTGTTTGTTCATCCCAATAGTCTCCAATGCTAGCCGTTTTGGGATTCTCAACTGTCCCAATGTTGAATTTATTCACCTTGATCGGTGCAACAATTACTTCTGACTCCAGAGGTGGACCTTCCACTTCTATTTCACCTTCTTCTTCCTCAATCTGAATATCGTGCAGATCGTCTTCATCTTGTGCTTCTACCTTCACATGGTAGCATGACAACAATTATTTGACTGCATGTTTGTTCCGCTGTTGTTCTTCTATTATGAGTTCGACTTCTGGTTCCTTAATGAATATCACCCCTCTTATCTACTTAAGTGTTGCATATATGTTGGGGTTCTCATGCTCGAATGAGAAAGTGACTGTAAAATTTTGTCGTAGTAATGTCCAATTCAAAGTTCCCCTGCACAGTTCCTGGTCTGTATACTAGTTTGTTGGTATGCCTTCTAAGGTGTGTACAAAATGATGAAGCCATTCCTCTTGGGGTGTCATTTTCCACAATGCTCAACACTTCTCCAAGTGTTCCACTGGTACCCCCTATCCATCATACTTCTATTGCTTTCTTCTTTTCTGTTCTGCTCCAAACCTTATACACAATAACTAATTACATTAGTACCAATCCGTGATTGTTTCTTTGTGTGTGCCCCACGATCTTGCAGGTGTGGCCTTGAGTGCTATATCGAGTGCTAAGAGCCTATGATTTTCTAACACTTCGTCCTTGTACTGTTCCAAGAATGATTCTAGATCATTCAATCCATGGAAACTAGGTGGTTCCCTTATCTCTGTGCCCACCCATCTTACTACATGGTCTATTCATGCACATCTTCTTGTGGAAACTTCATGTAGCCTTTGTTTCCAGTTTTCTAGACCCGTGTTAGAGTTTGTCGCACGTGAAGTAATTCTCCACCAACTGAGTATCCCATCTACAGTCGGGTTTACATAATCCTCATCGCGCGTAGTTTTTATGTACAACTGGTTGATTTCCTCCAAGTCTAAACAGGTAGGTTCTACAAACCTCTCCCCTTCTGATGGGTCCAATGGTGCAATGACTCTGTATTCCCCTGACTGAAATGTCATTTTTCGTGTCTTTAAATTGATTATAGCTTGGTTATCAAACACCCAATCCAAGCCAAGCAACACTGGATATGGTGTTGTGTCATCCACTATTTCAATCACTTCAAAATATTCTTTATTGCGGACTCTATCCAGGTCTATTGCGACTCCTTTTAGTCTACCAATTGGTAGGACTCTGTTTTTGTTTGCTAGTTTCAGCTGAACATGTGAATATCCTAATGTGGGCTCTCCCATACATTGCCATGTCTTCTTTGGTAATACATTAACTTTAGATCCTAGATCTAGTATGATATATCCCATGTTGAAATCTCCGATGTTAGCATTCATCCTGAACTCCCTACTTGTTCTTCTCCTTGTATGTAGGTGATTGACTGTTTCTTGTTCTAGTTTTCCTTTTGTCTCTATGCTACATTTTTCTACTATATTTTGCAATATTTTGACAGTGGATAGATCATTCAATAGTTTTACACATGATTGTAAAAAGTCTTTGAGTGTACATACTTGTCCCATGGGTTGCATTTCGTTGGTATGATCCAATAATGGAGGCATCTCGTACTCTGGTGCTTTCTTGCTTTGCTGCGCAGTTGAAGTCGACGTAGTGTCTTGCTTAAGGAATTCTTGTCTGGCCAAAGCGGAAAGAAAGGTTATTTTGGGAAAGAAGGAAAACACGAGGAACACAACAAATGGAAGGAAGAATAGCATGTGTGCATGCATGGAAGACCTAACGACGTTAGGGTTAGGGTT
Source organism: Picea engelmannii (assembly GCA_009831015.1). NCBI lineage: Eukaryota > Viridiplantae > Streptophyta > Pinopsida > Pinales > Pinaceae > Picea > Picea engelmannii. The sequence continues at coordinate 184,588 of ML783037.1, read as the reverse complement.
TTTGCAATACATTGTAATGGCTGGCGAGCCAGAAATGTATAAATATGGATACCTATGTCTCATAGAAGGGGGCTGATGAGATGTAATATTTTTCTACATGACTTAATTTTGTAAGCTATTGAGATGGAGAGGAATAAGGAGGGTAGATATTTAGGGTTAGATCGCAGGCTGAGGAACTTGGTGTGATCTAGTCCGCCTCATAATAGATCTTGACCCGATTGAGAAGAGTTGTAAAGCACAGGGCGTTGTAGTTGCAGAACTACTATAATAAAAGAGCTAGGAGCCATATCTTTATGGACATAGCCTAGGGGGGTGAACCATGGTAAAACCTGTTTCATGTGATTGAATGCATGTGTTTCTTTACTAAACGAGTGAGTTGATTACATTTCATGCATGATCATGAATGACAATTTATTGCATTAATAAGTTAAGTAGAACCCTCAATGCACATTTCCCAGATCCCCACTCAATCCTGGGCCGCAAACACATGAGTATTTCAGCCACCCATTAATACTATCTCAGGTGAGACTGTGCAATGCACTTTGTGTGTTGCATTTCCTTCTGGTTTACCAGGAGGGCCGACAGTTTTAGAGGCTTTGTTGGAACCCCAAACCGACATGAACCTTGGGTCACTCAAGATAAAGATATAAACTCAGATAATAAATAATAATCAACAAATGGTTCCATATCCGTTGTTTGGAACAGTAGGGGATTGAGTAGATGGGATATGTTGAAGATATGTTAAAATATATGTAAGATCTGCGAGAGGCGGGTCAAAAGAATACTAAAGAGAATGAGAAGGAGAAAAGAATGAGCCACTAGAAGGGGATGTTGAGACCGTGGAATCACACGAAAGAAGAGATTGAAAGATGTATAAGGAAAAAATAACTGGAGTTTGCATAGAAAGATAATAGATACCTAGAGTAACACCACACAAATATCTTGAGAAATACATGTTTACTGATTTACATGAAGTCTTTTTCTGTGATTTTCCACACTTATTGAAGGAGTGGATACTAAGTTTGAAGGATAACCATGCAACGAACCAGATCTGACAGTTAGAGTGGACCTCATTACAGATTGAGCAGTTATAGCAGGTGAACAACAAATTCACCCACGTAGTAGATTTTTGGCTCGACAGTATTGTAGCAGGATTTATAATAGAGTTTGTAGTAGATATAGTGAAGTCGTACAACACAGTGGAGCAAGAGTTTCTACGTGGGCCTCAAGGAACGTATATTAGATCACTGTATACTTCTATTAAGATACTGCTATACGACAAAGGAGTAATGATGATGGAGTCAAATATCTAAACATCCCTGCGTGCATGGGGGAAGGGGGGAAGCAATGACAGAAAGAGGACAAATGGAAATGGAAGGAGGAATGGATAAGGGAAATAAGGAGGAACCCTTGGACCCAATCATGATGGATGAAGACTAGATCAAGTGGATCATGGTGACAACTGGAAAGACGCGTAGCAGAGTACCCTACCAATACAAGGTGAATACCAAGAAGAGAGTTGTAACCGCGAGGGAGGGCTTGGCATGCGATGAAGAAGAGGTAGAGGATATCTGGGTTGCGGAGAAGATTGAGGAAATCCTATGCGCAACATATGAGAGGAAGACGAGAGGTCAAAGAGCAGGATGAGAAGGCAACAATCCTATCCATATTAATGTCAGTGTGGAACCCATAAACCCATGTGTGAATAATACACTAAAGAGAACACCACCGTTTAGACAACTGAATTTCGGGAGATGAAAGACAACATGAAGTATATCTACACAAGGGACAACAACTGGAGGAACCAGTTTAGGAAGAACTAGCCAAGTATATACACCACACGAAGGTAGTATTTTAGTGTTCAGGATGGCAGGACATGATCCAACCATTAGGCTACCAAAATTCAAAGGAGAAGCGTTGAAAGACCCAAAAAAACATTTGTTTATCTGTGAGAAGATTTGGGAATCAAAACAGATCATAGACGAAGATACTAAACTGACACAACTAGTGATTATTCTAAGGGATCATGCACTAGATTGATACATGCGTTTAGCTACAAACAATCCACCAGGGACAACCAAAATGATTGCAGGCATCAAGAAATTGCTGATAAATGAGTTCCATAAGCCAAGTTCAGAACATCAGTACATGAACGAGATGATAGAAATAATAAAGAAACTAGGAGAATTCGTATGGGAGATTGACTAGAGATTCAAGTGAATGAAAGGAAAGTTGAAATATCTCATGATCGATATGCAACACAGGCACCTGTTCGTCAATTCACTGCTACCACACTTGAAATACCCATTGCAAAAACAAAATTTTCAGACACAGGTAGAGGATCTGTAGGCATCCTTGCAAATGGAAGAAAACCAATATCAACAGACAGATCCATCCATTGAAGAGATGAAGGAGGATTTGAATAACTTAACGTTCCAGTTAAACCAAAAAAAAAGTAAGGACAAATGAGAAGTCATTTAGTGTACCACATGCAGGACAAAAGGACACCACAAGAATAAATGTCCAACATTCGTGCAGTATATGGCAACATGAATTCAAAATCCGTTACCAATAGGAGGACTATGGTGCGAGATTTGTAAGAAACCAGGTCACAATCCATATCATTGCCCAGTGATGCAGAAGTAATAGACAGTCCCAAAGAGTTTATATTGTAACTTTTACAAGTCAGTAGGCCACAATGACAAAGATTGTAGAACTATGGATTTGAAGCGATAAAGGAAATCATATGCATATAGGGTGCAGGCATAAATGATAACTCGAAAATCTGCACCACAATTTAACCAAGTTCCAGCTCCATACAACACTGCGCAACAATAGTATAATACTGCGCAACAACCCTACAATACCGCACAACTATAGTACAACACAATGCAACCTCAGTACAATACCGCACAGTACAATCAGGTGCCTTAGTGTAACGCGCTGAGAGGATATCGAGTTGGCTACAGAGGTGGAGGACACGCAAGATGAGGTTTTGGAAGAGGTAGAGGAACAATGGTATGTCACAACTGTCAACAACCGAGACATTATGCAAGGGAATGTCCACTTCCACCAGCAAATTGTATTTATTTCCGAGCATCGGACCATGATACAGAAGAATGTCTGACACTATTATTAAATATCCAAGAAAAGATGAATCAAAACAACCAGAATGGTCAATGGATTTCAACAGAAGCAAGGGATGAAGGATGGAACATCAATGTAGTTACGCGTGGAGGAGCTAAAACAGGAAACGACATAGCTCGACAAGAACTAGTACAACATTAGTGGGTAAAGAAGAATGTCGAACCAAGCAGACAATTCGACATGCATAAAAAGAAGGAAACATTTAAGAAAGCCAGACAAGAATTCCTAAAGCAAGACACCGCGTCGACTTCAACTGCGCAACAAAGAAAGAAAGCACCAGAGTACGAGATGCCTCCATTATTGGATCATACCAATGAAATGAAACCCATGGGACAAGTAAGTACAATCAAAGGATTTTTACAATCATGTGTAAAACTATTGAATGATCCATTCATTGTCAAAATATTGCAAAATATAGTAGAAAAATGTAGCGTAGAGACATAAGGAAAACTAGAACAAAAAACAGTCAATCACCTACATACAAGGAGAAGAAAAAGTAGGGAGTTTAGGTTGAATGCCAACATCGAATATGTCAACATGGGAGATATCATATTGTATCTAGGATTTGAAGTTAATGTATTACCAAAGAAGACATGGCAATGTACGAGAGAGCCCACATTAGGATATTCACCCGTTCAGCTAAAACTAGAAAACCAACATAGAGTCCTACCAATTGGTAGGATGAAAGGAGTGATAGTAGACCTGGATGGAGTCCACACTAAAGCAGACTTCAAAGTGATTGAAATAGTGGATGACACAACACCATATCCAACATTGCTTGGCTTGGATTGGGCATTTGATAACCAGGATATAATCAATTTAAAGACACGAAAAATGACATTTGAGTCACGGGAATACATAGTCATTGCACCATTGGACCCATCAAAAGGGGAGAGGTTTGTAGAACCTACCTGTTTAGACTTGGAGGAAATCAACCAGTTGTATAGAACAACTGCGCGTAATGAGGATTATGTAAACCTCACTGCAGATGGGATACTTAGTTGGCAGAGCATTACTTCATGTGCGACAGACTCCGACACGGGTCTATAAAACTGGCAACAAAGGCTACACGAAGTTTCCATAAGAAGATGTGCACAAATAGACCACGTAGTAAGATGGGTAGGCACAAAGATAAGGGAACCACCTAGTTTCCATAGAGTGAATGATCTAGAATAATTCTTGGCACAGTACAAGGACGAAGTGTTAGAAAATCAGAGGCTCTTAGCACTCAATATAGCACTCAATATAGCACTCAAGGCCAGACCTACAAGATGGTGGGACGCACACAAAGAAAAAATCATCGATTGATACGAATGTAAGCAGTTACTACGTATAAGGTTTGGAACAGAACAAAAAAAATAAAAAAAAATAGAAGTACGATGGACATGGGGCACCAACGAAACACTTGGAGAAGTGTTGAGAGTTGTGGAAAATGAAACCCCCAAAGGAATGACCTCATCATTTTGTACACACCTTAGAAGGCATACCAACAAAAAATGGTATACAAACCATGAACTACACAGGGGAACTTCGAATTGGGCAGTACTACGACA
>ML783037.1:144342-174007 GCA_009831015.1 Picea engelmannii | reverse complement strand
AGTAGCATAAGTCATTGCACAAGCAGAGGAAGCCAAGACATATATGGAACAAACCTAGGTAGAGTGTCTAGGGTTGACTAGTGATGAGATTGCAGTACATAGAGTAGACACACTCAAAGAGAAGACCATGCAGGCTCAAACACAAGCACCAGAGCTCAAGGAGAAGTTCCAGGCGATCACCAGGGAGATCGACGAATCACACAATGGTTAGGTGGCTCAGGACGAGACACATGTCAATGTTGGGGGCCTATTGAAAGCAGTACAAAGTGGAAATAAAGGTTATTTTGGGAAAGAAGGAACGCATGAGGAAAGCAAAAACTGGAAGGAAGAGAAGCACGCACGCATGCATGGAATGCCTAATGGCATTATGGTTAGGGTTTTTTCAATACATTGTAATGGCCGGCGAGCCATAATTGTATAAATATGGATACCTAGGTCTCATAGAAGGGGGCTAATGAGATGTAATATTTTTCTATACAACCTAATTTTGTAAGTTGTTGAGCTGGAGAGGAATAAGAAGGGTAGATCTTGAGGGTTAGATCGTAGGCTGAGGAGCCTAGTGTGATCTAGTCCACCTCATAATAGATCTCGACCCAACTGAGAAGAGTTGTAAAGCATGTGACGTTGTAGTTGCATAACTACTATAATAAAAGGGATAAGAGCCATATCTTTGTGGACGTATCCTAGGGGGGGTGAACCACGGTAAAACCTATGTTATGTGATTGAGTGCATGTGTTTCTTTACTGTCTTCAATAGTTTTTTCTTTACTAAATGAGTGAGTTGATTATATTTCATGCATGATCATGAATGATAATTTATTGCATTAATAAGTTCAGTACAACCCTCAACGCACATTTCCCAGATCCCCACTCAATCCTAGGCTGCAAACACATGAGTATTACAACCACCCATTAAGACTATCCCGGGTGAGACTGCGTAGTGCACTCTGTGCGCTGTGTTTCCTTCTGGTTTACCAGGAGGGCCGATAGTTTTAGAGGATTTATTGGAACCCCAAACTGACATGAACCCTGGGTCACTCAAGATAAAGATATAAAATCAGATAAATAAATAATAACCAACAGTAAGATAATTGAGGAAGGAAATATTTATAATTGGGCTAAGCATGTGGCTGACATACTTTGAGTCAACTTTGAGGAATGGAAATAATTGAGAAAATCCATAAGGTACTCATCTCTATTAATATGGTTCACCATGTCAGAAGTTAGCATGGTTGGGGAGTCTACATTCACACTGCCAAATACCTTGACCATCTGGAATTTCTAATGTTTTGTATCTAGTTGGAAGGGAAATATTGAGGGCCTTGACCCTAATACATGTTCAAAGAGTGGGTAAAAACCCTAAATTCAATCTTTCATGGGTGGAGGGTTCCCCAAAATATAAGGAGAGCATTTCCACCAACAATGTATGTTTAAATAGGTCTAGAATTGACCAAGGTTTAGTATGCACAAAGAGTAGGAAGGGAACCAATGGAATCAAATATTACCCAACGGTCAAAGAGTTTTTTTTAGAAGAATCCAGACAATGAAATACCATTATGCCAATTCTAGGATCGACTAAGTAGACTAGCTCAAATATATCCATGACGCTACAAAATGGATAAGTGGAAGAGGATCATGAAGCAACTATATACACAATACCATTCATGGTACAAGTAGGATTGACCACAAAATCCACATGAAAGAAAACAATCACGTGGAAATAAACAAGGAGATAAAAGTAGGAAGAAGTTGAATCGACCAACCAATCAACTAAATATGACTTGGATTCCCTTATCCAAGATGTGGACCAACTAAACTTTGAGAATTACTGACTAAAGAAGAAGTTGGAGCAGTTAGCTCAGCAAGTCCTCCCAGCAACCAATGACATGAAAGGGACGCTTACTAGGGAGCAAGCCCATAAAAGATTTTTTTTTTATAGCCTCTAGTGTCAGACAATAGTATGTGGAGGCGGTTGACATAGAAAATGATATCATTATTGACCCCCTCAAGAATTGAATTATAGTAGAAAAAAAACTACAAATTAATCTTGAGAGTATTTGACAACAAAAGGCACAGGTAGTAACATAAGCAATATGAGATACCAAGAAGAATAAAATTGAAGGAACTAGATTTAAAATCATAGTTATCTAGCATCCCTTGATTCATGATGACACAAATTGTTGTTAACTTGAACAAGGATTCATCACGACCAGAGGGAAATCCAATAGTGCAAGAAATATCGGTGTAACTGAAGGACCCTATGACAATAGTTGTCACAGAAATAGGCCAAGAAAATGAAAAAATATTCAATTGAGGAGCACTCACCACAATAGTTGTCTCAATATAAAGAATGATGAAAATTGGCCATAGATTTATCTTAGTAGGACAAGACAATAGAGTAACAACAATCCATATCACAACAATAAGAAAAAAAAGCACCCTTGAATACAACACCAAACCAACTCCCCCATAGAAAGAAAAACACAAAAAACAAAAGAAATATAACCCCCCTGGGTTTTTGCAAGCTTCGGACAGGAAGGGGGCATCAGGGGAAAGGTGTAGTGGAATTTGATCCCATGGATGACTCTAACACTAATATTTAATAACTATATAAAGTTGTAAGAAAATATGGATACAAAAGGTGGCATGGATTAGCAAAGAAGCTAAGGCATTGCCAAATGAAGTAGGAAAACACATGGTATGCTTGCAGAAGAAAAGACGAAGATACATTGGGACTTAATTTATTGTATCCACCATCTGATGCCCTACACTACGTGAAAAATCTATTCGATGACCTAATCGACCACCAAAAATAGTTTCTCGATGAGAATCAGAGGTTGAAATCCAACCAAATGGGAGAAATTTTGGCAAAAGAACACCAAAAGTTAAAAGAAATAAAAGAAAACTTAACACAAATTGGTGCCCATGCTTTAGGCATGAATACACTTCTCACCAATTGGTTGACATATTTTGCTAATGTCTGCAGAAGGATTAAAGTAGCACAAGAAATCATCCTAGAACTCAACAATTGGCAACATTCTATAATAGATAAACAACGTCATGCTACCTTAGCGACATAGCTTTAGGAAGAGCACAAAGTAGAAGTCGACTTGGAAGCGCAGGAGTAGGAATGGTTCCAAGAAAGACAAAATGCACAAATGGAGGCTACAATATCCTCAAATCATATCTAAGACATTCATTGAAAAGTTTAGCAGATGCAAGAGAAGTATAACCTTGACTTAGTCATAGTGCAAGATGCCTTTGTACCTGACAAATTGGAATATCTAGTCAAAATGAAAAATATGTCTATCATATAATGTTAGGCATTGTAATTTGGTGGGATTTTGAAATTTGACTAAATTAGATTTCCCCACGCATTTACACCACTTGTGTAGAAGTCACAAAGGAGTCCCTTCATAGCATGCACCTCCATCATCACCTCCATGACCACAATTTAAGTCCTTCAACCCCAACACATTTACTAATTAGCCAACAATGAAAAAATAATCATCATAGACTAATAACATATAATGGAAAATCCATACTTGTATTTTTCTCTTGTATTTTATAATTTGGAAATTCTGACTTCTTCTAGATGAACAAGTATTCGAGGTTGCGGGAGAAGTTATAGGGGTCTATTTCACTAGTCAATTATGCCAAATGATAGACTATTGTAAAGAGTAATTCAACCAGGAAGTGTAATAGACTAGGTAGTTAGATTGGTCAAAATCTTGGTCAAGTTAGTTGACTGAGGTATGTATGGAAGTTGTAACAACCTTGTTTTTTTGTAAAGGTATTAATAGACATGGATCTGCAATGTTAAGTGTGGTTGTTGATGATCATATATTAATAAAGACTACTTGTTGTTGATTCCACTAAATGGTGTAGTTGTTGGGAAAAATCCAAGTCCTTGAAATTTGTAGTGCCAACTTGATGCAATTTGTGGTGAGTACAAGTTATTTGAAGTTTGTAAAGATTACATGGAAATTCTATTGAGGAGAAAGAGCCCTTCCTTCTACATATTTATGGCATGAGTGTTACAGGTAGAATTTATGAAATTAATAAGCTAAATTATACACAATCAAAGAGGGCTAGTACGCTATGGAACAAGTAATATAGAAAGTTTCCCAAAACACCTAAGGCATCAAATAATAAGAAATAAATATTTCTTGAAGCTAGTATAATTTAGTGAAACAATATTCTCTTTTGTTCCCATTGCGCCATAGTAGTTGAAGCAACAATCAACAATACAAACTCACTTCAAACCTTCACACAAAAATACATCCAACAACTTACTCTTTCTTTGGGGAAATACAAAACTTCAATTAATTAAATATTGAAAGTACATTAAACAATCCAAAATCTAATGTTAAATAAGTAATATCAATATACATTGATTCAGACAATGACTTTGGGAATGGAAAACAATAAGATTACTATTAAATCAAGGAGAGAATGAGTACAATTATACCTTTATGTGAATACTAGTAATCTCCAAGTTAACTCCTTGACTAGTTCTCTCCTTTTTGAAGCAACAAAGATTAAAAACTCTTGTTTTTTATTTCTCAGCACTCAATATAAAGAGATTGAAGGAAGCTAAGACTGAAAAGTAGCAACACTCACAAGATGGGAAATGAATCAATAAACCAACAATGTAACCTTACAAAATCTAGAGATGGTAATCATGGATGAGGGTGCTTTCTTTTATATCCAATTAGAGAGACAACAAGACATGATATTTAGTAATTTATTCCATGGCTTATGTGTTAGTTAGGTCTTCTTAGAGTCACCACTTCCATTGTTTACATTAAATTTTTGACATGTGTTTTCATGCAACCATGAGCCTTTTCTTAAATCTATTACAAGCCCGTGACTTTACAAAAAACTTTCACAAAGATATTTGAGCATCATAGAATTACCCACAACATTTATTTTTTCATCATATATTCTTCTTGAAAACTTGTCATTTTTTCCATCAAGGTTTTTGACCAGTATTGACTTTGGGAAATGGCTTAAGAGTGGACCTTTAATGACTTTGGGAAATGGCTTAAGAGTGGACCTTTAAATTACTTTTGATAAAAAAAAATGTGGTTTCATCATGTGATGGACAAGACCCTTGGAAACAATGAGAGTAAGTAATAGTGCTAATGTAGAAGACATCATATGGTGAATTCACATCAACGAACTAGGCTAACTTGAATTTTTTCAAGGAAACAATCCATAGAGGAAAGACATGGATGCTTCCTCACATTTGTATATGTCATCCATATTAAACGTGTTGATGTACACTAGTACATATTATTCTTCAATATTTAGTGGAAAACATTTGTCTGTGTGGTCACCTCTAACTAAACTCATCAATCCTTACCCAAGGAATCAAAATTGATCGGAAACATGATAGTGTGACACATAAATAGGTTGAGATACCTTTCGAGAATTCTAGGAAATATTGAATTACCAAGAATATATTATCAACTTGATCCTAAGAAAGAAAACATTAAACCATTGGAAGTTCTAGAAAATAAATTTCACAAGTGTTGGAGTAGGTTATTTTGGATAAGTCTTGGGAATCACGTAGGAACATATCACATGACATTTTGGCTAAGGAGCAACGCACGCGCGCAAAGCCCTTGGAATATTTTCGGGAGACAACATGAAAAAGGAGGAAAGTAGTCAGGTGTTTTGGGACATTATGTCCACTTTGTAATGGGCTTATCCCTATTGTTAAGGTATAAATTGTAAGGGGTTTTTGGGTAGAAGTAGTTTTGGTGGGGAGTTGAATATTGGGGAATCCAGTCTATGCTTGACTTTTTGGCTAAGTGTTTGGGCGTGTTGGGTTATGACTAAGGGTTTTGGGAGTTAGGATCACACTGTAGCATAATGACTTAGGTAGGTTTGGGTAATGTTAATTGATACGTATTTTTGTAAGCATGTTGTGCAGAGATTGCAATGAATAATATAAGAAGCCAGTCGTTGTGGACGTAGCCCAATTTGGTGTGAACCACATTAAAACCTTGTGTCTTGATCTGTTTCTTATGTTGGGTATGTATTATATTCTTTGCATGACTAATTTTAGTGCCTCGAGAAATGTGTCACATTTTTGCCTTGTTTTTCATGTCACCTCGATTTTTGTGTCCATTGTTGGGTGGTTTTTTGGCACATGGTTTTTGCCGATGGTTTTCTATTTCCGGTTAATGAATTAGGGTTGTTGACTAATCCAATTCATTGGGTTAGGGTTTTGGATGCCGCTAGCTCCTATATGTATATTGTATTGCAAACAATGTATCACTATGAATGAATATAGAATATGCTGGTTTTCCTGGTTTGGGTTTCTAGGGGAAAAATCTCTATGTAATGTGTGTATTTTCAGTGTATCTTTTCAGTTCTTTTATTGAAAAATTGTTTGCAGTAAAATATTGTACAAGGTTAAAATCTGCATTTGGTATCAAAGCGATTATTGGCTTCAGGGGGATGCCTTTTTGGTCAAGGGTTTGGCTCGAGACTGTGATAAGCCTTGCTACAGTGGGAGATCTGTGGTATTGATTCTTCAGGTGAAGAGATATGGCAAGCAATTCGAAAATGGAGATCGAGAAGTTTAATGGGAATTCTTTTGAGCTATGGAAGCTCAATATGGAAGATCTGTTGGTGGACAGAGATCAGTGGATCGTGGTGGATCCAGGTACTGCACCTACATGAACTTCAACAGATGACTTGAAAATTTTGGATTGGAAGGCAAAGAGAAAAATCTGACTGTGTATCTCAGATTCAGTATTACTGAATGTGTCAGAGGAAGCTACAACCAAATATTTATGGGATAAGTTGGGGAAGTTGTATCAATGTAAGTCCCTAGTAAATAAACTATTCCTGAGAAAGAAGTTGTATAAATCGAGGTTGAGAGATGGATACTCATTGGCAGAGCATTTGAATGCCTTCAATATTGTGGTAAGTCAGTTAGTATCTGTTGAGATTAAAATTTCATATGAAGATAAGTGTCTCAGTTTGTTGTGCTCTTTACCAGAATCGTGGGATAGTATGGTTGTGGCCATAGGTAGTAATACAACTTCCTTGAAGTTTGATGAAGTGAGATGTAACAACATTGAAAGATAGAGCACATATGAACTATTTGCAAGAGGATGCTCCCATGAAAGAAATAGATCTAATTCCTCAAGTGGGAGATCTAATTCTAAGGATAGATCTAAATCTCCTAGAAATTTTGTAAAGGTATGTTGGATATTTGGAAAAGAAGGGCACTACAAAAAGCAATGTAGATCCAAATTTGAGAAAAAGAAGGGATCTGAAGAAGATCCTTCTATAGAAGAAAATAACTCCAAGGAATAAGGAGGGTATGTGTAATTTTCTTATTCAAGCACACATGTAGATCATGAGGCATGGTTGGTTCACTCAGGTGCATCATTTCATATGAATCCCCACAGGGAGTGGTTCTGTGAATATGAAAGGTATGATGGAGGTAATTTTTTCCACGGTGATGGCTCGACAACCAGAAAAATAGGACATTGAAAAGTCAAGTTAAGGATCATAGATGGAAGGATTATAAAAATGCCTAGTGTTTTACACATCCCAGAATTGGCCAAAAATTTGATTTCTGTAAGAAAAATGGACAATGCAGGGGTAAAAACAATCATTGAAAAGGAAATCTACAGGATGGTTGAAGGAGAAATGGTGTTATTGAAGGGAGTTTAGTTTGGAACTCTTTATACGCTGCAAGGAAGCACTATTGGTGATGGGTGCAATAGTTCTATTGTTCTTGATATTGGATTTGAAGAAGAAAACAATCCTGCAGTCTCTGGAGAAAAGGTTATGCTGTGGCATGTCAGAGAGAAGAGTCTTCGACTACTACATGGTAAAGGTATGGTTGAAGGTATGTCTAAATTCTCTCTGGATTTTGATTTCTATGAACATTGTGTATATGAGAAGCATAATTGGGTAAGATTCCCCTCCCGTGCAATGAGGGCAGAAGGAATTTTACAACTAGTTTACAGTGATGTGTTTGGACCTGTGTCGGTTCCATCATTGGTAAACTCTGTGTACTATGTCTCATTTATATATGAATTCTCGAGGAATACTTGGATATATTTCCTCATGAATAAATCTAAAGTCTTTGACAGTTTTAAAGAGTTTAAGGCTCTTGTTGAGAATCAAACAGAGAAAATAATTAAGGTGTCGAGGATAGATAATGACGAAGAGTTCCATGGGAATGAATTTGAATAAATTTGTAAGAAGTGCGATATAGCAAGGAAGAAGACTACTGCATATGCACCTCAATAGAATGGAGTTATAGAAAGGATGAACAAGACGCTGATGGAAAAATAAAGGTGCATGCTTAGTGGTGTCAGGTTAGGGCAAGAATTATGGGCAGAGGTAGTGGGTACTGCATGTTACCTGGTAAACAGATCACCCTCATCAGCGTTGGATGACAAGACTCAACAAGTGGTATGGATTGGAAAGAAACCTTCTCTCACACATCTACATGTATTTTTCTATGAGGCTTATGTTCATGTTCCAAAGGAAAACATGAGTAAGCTAGATAAGAAGGTTGAAAAGTGTATCTTCATTGGGTATAAAGATGGAATCAAAGGTTATAAGATTTGGAACCCATAAACTAAGAAGGTTGTGTATATCTGAGATGTGGTATTTAGAGAAATGAAGGATGTTTCTAAATAGGAAGTCCTACCAAGTAAGGAAGAATCAGATAAAATAGAGTTTGATTTAAAGGATGATGAATCAGACTCTATTGAAGAACATGAATAAGAAGAAGAAGATCCTCATACTCCGGTATTGAGGAGATTGGTTCGAGAAAGAAGGCTACCAAAAAGGTATAGTCGATCTGACTTACGTTCAAATTTTCATTTGTCTATTACTGATGATGATCTTATAACTGTCTGGAAGACAGTGGATTCATAGGATGGAAAACTCTGGAAAAAGGCCATGGATGAAGAAATGACATCCTTGGATAAGAATGAGGCTTGGGATCTAGTGTAGTTTCTGACTGGAATAAATCCCATTGGCAACAAATGGGTATTTAAAAAGAAGTTGAATGAAGAAGGAAAAGTGGAGAATTACAAAACTCAATTAGTAACAAAGGGTTATTCCCAGGTTGAGGGAATTCCTACATGGGGATCTAGAAGAAGAAATATATATGAAGCAACTAGAAGGCTTTGTTGTGAAGGGAAAGAAGGAGCTGGTATGCAAGCTGAAATACCCATGTATGGTTTAAACCAATCACCAAGGATGTGGTATCAAAAAGTTGATACTTATATGATGTGACTTGGATTTAAAAGAATAAAAGAGGATCATTGTGTTTATTTTAAATTAATTGGTGATTATTTGATTTATTTGGTCTTGTATGTGGATGACATGTTGTTGATAGGAAACAACAAGGAGATTATCCAGGATGTGAAAACTCAATTGTCCTCTAAATTTGACATGAAGGATCTCGGTGCTTCAAATTTAATTTTGGGCATGGAAATTAAAAGAGATCAGAAAAAGAGGAAACTCTGGTTAAATTAGAGAAAATATGTTGAGACAATATTCCATAGGTTTGATATGCAAGAATGTAAATTGGTCAAGGTCCCTATTCTCGTTGATGTAAATTTATCTGTGGAACAATGTCCCAAGACACAAAAAGAGGAGGAGGACATGTCTCGTGTTCCATTGAGAGTGAAATTGGCAGTTTGATGTATGCAATGGTCTATACTAGACCAGACATTGCACATGCAGTGGGAGTTTTGAGAAGGTATATGTTAAAACCAGGGAAGGAGCATTGGAGAGCAGTAAAAAGGGTTTTCAGGTATTTGCATGGCACTGTTAGCTATGGATTGTGCTACCAAGGCATACCAGGATTGGACAGAGTGTTGGACATACATGGATTTGTGGATGCATATTGGGCTGGAGATACAGATTGTAGGATATCTACAAGCGGGTATGTGTTTAACCTATTTAGAGGAGAAATTAGTTGGATGAGAAAAATACAGGTTGTAGTGGCACTTTCAACTACAGAAGTTGAATACATGGCAACCAATCATGCAAGTAAGGAAGCAATATGGTTACAGAGATTGTGTTCAAGTATTGGGTTGGTATAACAAGCTGTAAGGATAGATTGTGACAGTCAGAGTGCAATTTTTCTGGCGAAGAACCCGACTTATCATTCAAAGACAAAGCATATTTATATTCAATATCACTTTGTGAGAGACATGGTTGAATAAAAGAAAGTGTTGTTGATGAAGGTGGACAATTTGAAGAATGTTGCAGATTCATTCAAAAAATCTGTGAGCACTAAGAATCTCTCTTGGTGTAGAGGATCCATGGGCATTGTTGCCCTGGATTGTTGACTATGTAACCCTGTAACCCCTTGTATGCAAAGAAAACAACAAATGGGAGAATGTTGGGTATGTGTTATATTCTTTGCACGACTAGTTTCATTGCTTTCTACGTTGCATTGAGCGCAGAGGGGGGTTGTAGGGGAGCGATATCCCCCCTACATGAGGGTTCAGGGGAAAATCCCTTGAGAATTTTTTTTGCCTCGGGAAATGTGTCACATTTTTGCCTCATTTTTTGTGTCACCTTGATTTTCATGTCCATTGTTGGACGATTTTTCAGCACATGGTTTTTTTCGATGGTTTTCTATTTCCGGTTAAGGAATTAGGGTTGTTGACTAATCCAGTTCATTGGGTTATGGTTTTGGATGTCGTTGGCTCCTATATGTATATTGTATTGTAAACAATGCATCACTATGAATGAATATAGAATGTGTTGGTTTTCCTGGTTTAGGTTTCCAGGGGAAAAATCTCTATGTAATGTGTGTATTTTCATTGTATCTTTTATGTTCTTTTATTGAAAATCTATTTGCAGTAAAATATTATACAAGTTTACAATCTACAACTTATGTGTGTTATGATGCATGTGATGGATAGTTATTATAGATCTATTTATTGTTATGACTAATGTGCACTACGTTAATGATGAATGATTGAATATTAAGTGGAGTACTACCACACACATGGAATAATGCATGTTAAGTAATAGAAACTGTGCATGCTGTAGATGAATGGATAATGCATAATATGGTCAGTTGAAAGCATCACTTCCCCTCATCATTGTAGAAACTTGGTTCCTATAGCCCCTCTAGATGCCTCAAGTGAGATTTCACTTGCTTGCAAGTGATGCCGAAAGCGCCGGTGTCTAAGGGTTTTGTTGGTTTATTATCTTTGAACCTAAGGTCTTCCCACTGTGCCAACAAATGGTTCCATTGATGGGACTAGGATCTATAAATGAGGGGAATGCTTTGGAGGATGACTAAGAAAGAGATCATGGAATGGGTAGAAAGGAAGGAAAACGAATTTTCCAGAGAACATAATAGGAACCCATGGATCAACGATGAACAATGGTTGCAAAGGTATGTGTTATAGATCTTCATGAAATCTTCTTTGGTGAGTTTTTGATAATTTTGACTGAATGGTTAGAAAGGCTAGTGGAGAATGTTCGAATATTCTGAGTTGAGGCTCCGATAAACTCAACTCCTGAATTGATCATACAGTTGAATACAATAAGTAATAACGTTTCTCGTGCAATTGATTTTTGGTTGAATAGTATACTGGGGAGTTACATTACAGATTTTGTAATAGATTGTACCTATTCTTATAGTGTCGTAGAGAGGGAATTTTTCAAGGGTTCGCGTGAAATATTTTTGAACGCACTATCTACCTGGATAAAGATGTTGTTGTGTGACAATAATGTTATGAAGATGGAATCTGATTGCTAGGCACCTTCGCACACATAGGGGGACTAGGGGATGACCAGAGAATGATCTAAGAGTGGAAAGAGATGAGGGGAAGGATGAATAAGGATAGGATGGAATGAGGATGTCGAGAGAGGAAGACAGTGAGTTAGATGGAGAGATTGGAGTATTGCACTATAAGAAGAGGTTTAGGTATGGTAAGGATATTGTGGCTAAGAGAGAAGAGAAACACAGTGCATTCGAGAAAAGAGACCCCCATGTAGTGCTCCAGATCACAACATATAAAGAAAAAAAAAAGGATCCTCAGTACAGTCTAGCAGAAGAAGGAAGTCCATCTCAGATCATAATTTGTTTCCAACACACAACCATGTGTGTGTCACCAAGATTTGAAGCAGAAACTTGAAATTTTTCAAGAGCAGTTGTAGTTAGTGGAGGAAGTCAGAAAAATAGTAATAATAGTGGAAGTAGCGCAACGAACTAGAGTTAGTCAACATCACCGAGGGTAAGTACTATGTAGAATAAAATGGCAGGAGTGGATAATACATTGAGGGTGCCTGAATTTTGGGGAGTGGGGTCGGAATACCCAAAGCAACATCTATTTGTATGTGAAACGATATGGACTACAAAGAATGTCTAGGATGAGGAAATGAAGATTGTGCAGTTATCAAAGACGTTAAAAAGTCATGCACTATTATGGTATATGAAGTATCAGAATACTACACCGGCAGGACAATCAAGAACATTGGTAGAAATTGGACAAGCCTTATTAAAGGAATTTTGGAAGTTGAAATCGGAGTCACAGTACATCATAGAGATGAAAGAAATTAAGAAAGTGCAGATAAAGATAGTTTAGGATTACGATCATAGGTTTAAATATGTAATGGGTAGATTAACATTCCAAATTCCTGATGAACAACATAGAGAATGTTTTATTGTAGGTATGTTGCCACACATTCACTGTACTTTGACACAACATAAAGTTACGTCACAACCAAAAGCATTAGAAATTGCGATGAAGTTAGTCATATCCTGTAGGAGATGACACATGGATGGTGCATGTTCAATCACAATTGGACGATCTGACGATTCAATTTTCAGAATTGACGAAAGGAAGGGAAAAGAGTGAACAAGTTTGGTATATTACATGTAAGACAAAAGGCCATTGTAAAGATGAATTCCCATCATTTTTTCAGTATATGAATACAGGGGAATCAAACCCATTGGAAAGAGGAGTGGGATATTGTGAAATATGAAAGACATGGGGACATCTTCCGACTGCTTATCCATTATTGCATAAGTACCAGAGTACACCTAGGAATTTGTTCTGTAATTTTTGCAATTTTGTAGGACATGATGAGAAGGATTGTCACACATTTGACTTAATGAGAGAATGCACTTTATATGCATACAAAATCCAAGAATAAAATGCCCCAAAAGGAGGGGTTCCACAGTATAATACTCTGAGAGGATTTAATCAGGGTGGATGAGGAGGATTTGACAGAGGTTGAGGACGAGGAGAATTTGGTAGAGGAGGACGAGGACCAACCATTTGTTATAACTGCAATCAATTGGACATTTAGCAAGATATTTCCTGAATCCTTACTAGACATGTACGTATTGCAAAGAATTGGACCATGGGACAAAATATGGTCCTCAATTTATAGAAAAATGGCAAGCAAGAGGGAACCAGAACCAAAAATTATAGATGATATCAGCAGAACAATGCGATGATCAGCGTAGACTAGTATTGTTCATGTGCGAAGGAGCTAGAACAAGAGCAAATGCGACGAAAAATGGAAAGGGTATCGAGCAATGGATAAGGAAATAAATTGAGCCTATGTCAGCATTTGATCCATAGAAAGTGAAAGAGACATATCAACAAGCTAGGAAGGAAATACTAGGGTTGTACTGGAGAGAATCAACATCAATTGCATCACTAGTATATGATATGCCATCAATTTATGACCCCACTATTCCAAAAATATTAGTCGAGAAGGTAAACACTTTGAGAGATTTTCTGAAAAGTTGTTTAGAATTGATGAAGGATGAGACAACGTTTAATACACTATGCAGGATGATCGATTAGTGCACCCAGGACAAAGAAGTACCAGTAGTACAAAGAGTAGTAAACCAAGTATTGCACAAGAAAATGACACATAGGGAATTCAAAGTGCATGCACAGATAAGAGATTATGACATGGAAAACATCATTTTAGACTTGGGATCTGATGTAAATGTTCTTCCAAATAAGATGTGGTAAATGATGGGGAATCCTAAGTTAATTTTTTCACCCATTCAGTTGAGATTGGAAAACCAAGATAAGATAATGTCTATTGGAAGACTATTAGGAGTAAATGTCAACATATATGGAGTGCACGATGTTTCTGACTTTGAGGTCATTAAGATCGTGGATAAAAATGAGTTGTATTGATATTTTCTTGGAATGGATTGGGCCTTTGACAATCAGATGATTATTAACTTGAAGAAGAGGGAAATGATTTTTGAAGTGGGAGACTTGAAGGTCACTGCACCATTAGATCCTACAAAATCAAGAATATATGTGGAACCGATAAGAAAATAAATCGATAACGTGTATAACATGACTGCGCATATGGATGCCTACGTCAATCCTACTGTTGATGACAAACTTAGTTGGAGAAGCATTATCTCTTACGCACAAATTCAGAAGAGGGAATCGAACATTGGCAACACATGATGCATGAATTATTGACCAGAAGATGTGCTCGCATTACTCACTCTTTGAGCCGGACCGAAAAAGAGGTATGCGATGCACCAAGGTTTGACGAAATAACTGATGTAAGTTATTTTGTAAGAGAATATGAGTTGCAGATACCCAAACAACAAATATTGTTGGAATTAGATGTTGCACTTAGAGAAACCTCGACGAGATGGTGGGAAACCCATAAGGAAAGAATAAGCAGTGTAGAAAGTTGTTTTAGATCATATTTGGGATAGAAGGTGAAGAAATTGT
Source organism: Picea engelmannii (assembly GCA_009831015.1). NCBI lineage: Eukaryota > Viridiplantae > Streptophyta > Pinopsida > Pinales > Pinaceae > Picea > Picea engelmannii. Next base: position 159,261 of record ML783037.1, on the reverse strand, counting down.
GTAGAAGTATATAGGGTTAAGTCGTCTGATGGATCATATTGCATAGTTCATTACAACTTTAAGTCAGGTTCCTAAGAATGAATGGACACATAGTTTTATACACACACTTGAGACAGTTCCCAAGAATTGGTATCTAGAACTGGAGGTGCACAGAGGGAAATCAAATTGGGAAGACCTAACTCAGAATTTCCAGATCACATTTAGCTTTGAATTTTATTCACCTTTAGTAGATGCAACTCTGAAAGTGATCAGAAGTAATATTTTATAGTAGAATACTAGATAGAAATAGTACATGTGTGTAGTGTGCACACAACCTCTGTGACAATTCATGAAATATTGGAATGTTACAATGTTGTTGGAGAAGAACAAGAGGAAGAAGATACCAGAAATGTGAAAGTACCAGAAACTGAAGGGAAGCACACAATATAAGGTCCAGAGCTTGAATTCACTGCATATGTGAAGCCATTAAGAATGCACAAAGTGAACATTGGCAAGAAAGAAAACCCTAAGTTTGTGAATACTGGAGACTATTGGAACGATAAGACTGTTGAAAAGATTACAGATTTACTACACGAGTACCAAGATATGTTTATGACTATATTTTTAGAGATGAAAGAGATTGTTGGGGAATAAGGTGAGATGAAGAACTTGTTAAATCCACACGCTAAGACAATAAGGAAGAGACCTTATAGATTGAATCTAAAGTACAAGGAAAAATTGAAAGAAGAGATGATAGAATGTTAGAAGTCGGTATCATTGAGCCCGTCACAGGGTTAGAGTGGATAATTCCAATGGTAGTTCAAGATAAAAAAACAAAGGGAATTATAATTTGTGTAGACCTAAGGAAACTGAATGATGCTTGTTTACATGATCCATTTTCGACCCCCTTTACAAATGAAATGTTGGGGAATGTAGGAGGTTTACTCATTCACTGATGGATTTTCTGGGTATCATCATATCAAGATTGCGCTAGAAGACAGACACGAGATGAAATTTGAGACATAATGGGGAAGCTACCAGTACACAGTGATGTCGTTTGGGTTAAAGAATGCACCTGTTGTGTTTTCTAGAGTAGTTGTTGCAACCTTTAAGGAATTTATTCACAAGTTTCTTGAAGTTTACTTAGATGATTTGACTATGTTTATCTTATTGAAAGACCATATATAAACTCTATGTTTAATGCTCGATAGATGTAGACAATATCAGATATCATTAAATTTGAAGAAGTGTATTTTTTACACACCTTTTGGGATTTTGTTGGGCCATGTGGTATGCAAACACAGTTTGTTGGTTGATCCTATAAATATAGTGGTGATTTTTTATTTTCCATCTGCTACATAAGTAAGAAAATTGAGAACAACATTGGGCCATACAAGATATTACAGGAAATTTATTAAAGGATATGCGCAGATTACAACTTTGATGGAAAAATTGTTAAATAAATAAGCTAAGTTTCAATGGAATGAAGAATTTCAATAGGGTCTAGACACATTGAATCAAAATTTAGTTATTGCTCTCATTCTGGTGTTCCCTGGTTGAAATAAATAGTTTCATGTTCATGTGGATGCATCGTATATAGCTCTCAGTGCAGTGTTAACTCAATCAGGAGCGAGAGCGTTAGATCATCTGATTGCATTTGCTAGTAGTAAGATGTTGATTATTGAGAATAATTACATGATGACATAATGCATAGTTTTAGCCATGGTGTATCATAAGTTGAGACATTACCCATTGGGGTCCCACCTTAAGATGTATATAGACCACTCTGCACTGAGATACCTAATGAATAAGCCAGTGTTGTGGGGGAGAATATGAATATGGTTATTGTTGTTCCAAGAGTATGACTTTGAATTCATTGTGAATCCAGGGAAACGAAATGCAGGACCAAATCATATATCATGCATCTCGATAGGGGAAGATGCAGGGAATCAAGATGATAGTTTACCAGATGCAAACTTATTTGAAATTCAAATGGTTGATGACTATTTTGCAGAGATTGTCCAATTTTTTAGTACAAGAATAGCTCCATCTGACATGACAATAGCACGTAAAAAGTAGTTAGTGGTTAAAGCAGTATATTATTAGTCAATAACATGAAATATGTGTAAGTTAGACACATATGGGATACTGTGACACTGTGTATTGGAACATGAAATACCAATGATACTAATAGAGGCACATGCAGGAATTGCAGGAGGAAATTACACAAGAAAGGAGACAACTCAGAAGATCTTACGCGTAGGAACTTTTTGGCCCACCCTCCATAAAGATGTTGAGTATTGTTAGAGTTGCGATGTTTTTTAGAGAGTAGGAAAGCCATCAAGAAGGGATGATATGTCTTTGAATCCATAAGTCACATTGCAGGAATTTCAAAAATGGGAAGTAGATTTTGTTGGACCGATTAATCCACCAACAAGAAGATAATGATCCAGGTACATAATTAATGTGACATACTACTTGCCTAGATGGGAAGAAGCATAACTAGTTACAGATTGTAGCCTGTAGAAAACTACACAGTTCTTATTTGAAAATGTAGTTACAAGGTTTGGGTGTCCAAGAGTACTTATGAGCGATCATGGGACTCACTTTTTGAACAAGACAATTGCAACATTGACATAGGAGTTCTAGATTCATCATCAAAAGAGAACATCATATCACTCTCAAGAAACTGGGACAGTGGAAGCCCTCAATAAGATACTAAAGAATGCATTAACAAATATATGCAATGTAGGATGGGATGACTGGGATCTAAGGATTCCTGCAGTGCTATGGGATTATAGGACTACATGCAAGAAGTTGACATGCCATAAACCCTTTAGATTAGTATATGGTCAGAAAGAAGTCATGCCTATGGAGTTTAATGTATCGATCCTGCACATTGTTGTGATGCCAAAACTTACATATTTTGGCGCAGTAGAAGAAAGACTATCACATTTAATGGCACTGGAGGAAGACTGATTTGTCGCAGGGTTCCATCAGTAAGTACATAAGGCACATGAAAAATCTTGGCATGATAGACACATCAAGAAAAATAATTTTTAGATAGGAGACTTAGTAATGCTTTATGACATCAAGTTTCTGCAACACCCTAGGAAGTTCAGAATGCACTGGTTAGGCCCATATGTGATCAGATATGTGACAAAAGTAGGTGTTTTTCAGCTAGAGTAGTTGGATGGATAAGTTGTGGAAGGACTAGATAACAAGAGTCGACTGAAACTATACAGGGACGGTCATCCTTCTGCACACTGGTTTGACTGTGCAGTAACCTTATATATGTATTATAGTGTAAATAGAAAAAGAAAGAAAAAGTAAGAAAAAAGGAAAAAGAAAGAAAACAGTTCAGGGAAGAAATAGAAATTTGAAGAGTGAAACAATATTCAAGGAGTTATGATTACCAAGTAAACAGAATAAGCAAGAAAATTTCACAAAAGAGAAAGAAGGAGGCAGCAGAGCGCACAAAGAGAGGAGATCGCACAGAGAGAGGAAACCACATAGAAAGAGGTGCTCACGTAGATAATAGTTAAGAGAATTTATGAGGAAACATCATTTCAAAACAACAGAGATGCGTAGTAATAAATAGAATGTACCGTGGAGATCGTAATAGAGTGATAAATCTAGGCCAAGATACGTCGAAGGATTCAAAGTTAATGCATGATTAATACAAGTATTGAATGCAAATAACTAGTGGATTATACGATAAGTTTAGGCATGAAGGTAAGTTAAAAATTGACGATGAGGTATAAAAGCAAGAGAAGGATCGATGAGGAAGGGTTATTGTCGATTACAGTTTGAATACAGAGCCAAGCAAAAAGGAGTTGCAGAGTCAAGAGAGTATTGAAGAATTGTAGGTGTTAGTCGTAGGGAGATTGTTGTAGAGAGTGATGACACCACCCAAGGAAACAATGACGTCAACTTCAACACCCAAGAAACAATGCAATAAGCCATTGGTAGTACGGGTATAGGAAGAGACCCAAGGGGCATCCTCATCAGAGATGATATTTCCAAGAGATTACATACCACCAAGGAAGGATACAACAAAGCCAATCAACTTGTCGAAAGATGCTAAGTATACGCTTGTAGAGACAGAAATCCCACCTGGTGCGATAGTGGAGGAGGGTTTGTTAGGCATGGTACCAAATCTAAAGTATGTCTACCATGACATTATAGATGAGAATAAATTCCTAGAGTTAGCGTCAAGAAAGTATTTGAAGAGATACAACATCACATAAACACATATGATCATGATCGAGCCACAAATATGGGAAACCAGGTTGCACAAAGCTGACATTCTGAATTTATTCGACGTACCACACTTCGGAAAGGACCCTTCACTGATATTTTCAGACAATAAGAATGATAAGGCTCTATCAGAGAGAATGAAAGAGAAGTTTCATACATTCATAGGACAACGTGGTTTAGATTTAACAAGCATATGCGACCCTACAATGAGGTTTGCAACACAATTCTTAGCTTGTAAATTGTTAAGGAATTTTTGGAAGGACCAAGTACCTGTGGTAGTAACAGTGAAAGTTGAGAAGTGCATCAAGGGCGTACAGATGACCTGGGAATTTTTTTTTCTCAACTAGTTATTGATCGTCTATGAAGAGGCACAAGAAAAAGGCACTGAATTTCACTACACATGGCTACTAATTCTAGTTGCATTATCAACATGGAGGGAGCCGAAGAACTCATATTTTTTTTCAATGACAAATAATCCATGCCTAGCCGCATGACATCAAAACTTGTAGCATGCTACGCACAAGGGGAGACAATTAGACAACAATATTCACTTATACATTTATAAGGAAGTCATTAGGGAAATCATTGAGAGGACACTATGCATACCACCACAGGTGGGAGAAGAATACAATTCAGTTGCATGATTTAAGGCAGGGCACCATCACTTATATGTGCAAGCGAAAAAGGACCCAATTCAGGAATGGTTTCCCACATAGTACATATTGACGAAGGAAGAGATGGGACACATTATGGAATATTGGGATGACGATTTGAATATCCCAACGACAGATACAGAGCAGTCGAAGAAACAAAACCCATAAGTTCAAAACAAATATGTCGATGAAGAAGAATAAGGAGAAAGGAAATGGTGCAGGAGGAAAAACACATAAGACAATCCCATGCACAAGAGAAAAGAGAAAATAAGTTTATACGGATAAAGTAGTCCCACAATGAAAGAAAAGGAAATCTACAAAAGAAATAATCATGAAATCCCTCACAGAAGATGACTTGGAAAGGATTGCAGAACACGTTAAGGAAGTAACAGATGAAGCCTTTGAGCATGCGACACAATAGAAAGAGGAAATTCATTCAAATATGCAAGCACATACTGTCGTGTTGCGACAAATTCTGGAAACAACAAGACTAACACCAATTCACACTAGAGAATAAGTGTAGAAAGAACAGATAACGTAGATGATAGAAGCACAACCAACGACATCCCAACCAGTTGCACAATCAGGAGATTGTTGGGTAATGAAGATAGTGACAGGGGCCTTGGAGTTCCCCACATTAGAGTTGAAGGAGAAAACAAAGACACTAAGTCATATTGAATTAGTGGTCTCTCAGTTTCCTACATGAATTTTGTATGGGTTACAATCAAGCATGACAAAAGAACTTCAAGTGTGTGAAATGTCGACCTCATTGGAGTTGAAACAAATAGTTGTAGACAAGGACATCCTACAAGTAGAGTACGACTAATCATGAAGGATAGAGATGAGGCAACACAAAAGGCATAGCAATTCAAATAGGTGGTCGACGGGGTCTATAACATTATCCTAGAAGTACTAAGGGAGGAATATTCCCCATTGGAGGAATAGGTGACAAAGATGAGAGAATCCATTTAGGTATTTCAAACAAAGATCACCGACTTAGAGGCACAACAAATACCAAGAACTCCCCTGGAGGAAAGGGAGCAATGCAAAAATATGGCCACCACAAGCATAGAGAACATCATGAGTATGGAGGTATAATGTGCTAAGTTGTATGCAGAAAGCATGAGAGTTTGGATGCAACCGACTGAAGATGTGGAGCTAGAGGAAATTGGCTAGAATATGTATGCTACATAGGCTAAGGAACATAAGTTCAAATTAGTAATGAGTACATTACTTCCAACAGAGGTGGTAACAGAAATGGCCGAAAACAAGAAGCTATATTTAGAAATAAATTAGCTAAGGGTGGAGCAGCAGGCTTGCGTGCAAAATATTGAGGTATTGCAAATAGAAGCCTATAAGGTGAAAACAGAGTTAGAAGCCACTCAAGGCAAGGTGAAGCAAGTAGCGCAGGAAATCATTGAAAATTTGAAGACTCACTTAACTGCAAAAATGGCCGATGAAATTGTACTACAGGAAGCAAAAGTCAAGGAAAAAGTTGCAACGACCAGCGATACACTACAAAAGTTTTTGGAAACCTGGAAGCAGGGTTGAAGTGGCTTGGGACGAGCCACATGTGAATGTTGGGGGCCTATTGGAGAATGCTATTTTGGATAAGTATTGGGAATCACACAGGAACGGATCACATGACATTTTGGCTAAGGAGTAGTGTGCACAGAAAGCAGTTGGAGCAATTTTAGGATCCAACGCACAAAAGGAGGAAAGTAGTTAGGAGTTTTGGGACATGATGTCCACTTTGTAACGAGAATATCCCTATTGCAAAGATATAAATTATAAGGGGTTTTTGGGTAGAAGTAGTTTTGGTGGGGAGTTGAATGTTGGAGATTCTAGTTTATGCTCGACTTTTTCGCTAAGTGTTCGAGCATGTTGGGTTATGACTGAGGGTTTTAGGAGTTAGGCTCGCACTGCAACAAAACAACTTAGGGAGGTTTGGGTAATTTTAAGTGATACATATTTTTGTAAGTGCAGTGCGCAACTGTAAAGAGATTGCAATAAATAATATAAGAAGCCATTCGTTGTGGACGTAGCCCAGTTTGGGGTGAACCACGTTAAAACCTTGTTTCTTGATGTGTGTTATGATGCATGTGATGGATAGTTAGTATAGATATGTTTATTGTTATGACTATTGCACACTAATTTAATGATGAATGAATGAATGTTTAGTGGAGTACCGTTGTGCACAAGGAATAATGGATGTTAAGTAATAGAAACTGTGCACACAATAGATGAATGGATAATGCATAAAATGGTCATGTTGAATGCCTCACTTCCCCTCATCACTGCAGAAAATTGGTTCTTGCAGCCCCTCTAGATGCCTTGGGTGAGAATTCACTTGCTTGCAGGTGATGCTGAAATGGTTGGTGTCTGAGGGTTTTGTTGGTTTATTATCTTTGACCCTAGGGTCTGCCTACTACGCGCTAACAACAAGGCATAAATAAAAAATGTTTAAGGGTCACCGCATGAGGTAGGTGAATAGAGTCCCGATCTTCCTTATCCATACATTTATGATTCATTATATGATGCCATATAAGAAAAATAGACCCTAGCCACACATGAATTCTTTGTCATGGAATAAATTAGAATTGGGAGACCTATTATATCTGGCATTTCCTCACTGCAATAGTATTTCCCTTTGGCCACATCCTCAACACAACCAACAAGCATTTCATACTCTCTCTATTACCATCAATTCTATCATGATCTCTCACCCAATTCCCTTTTCTAGACTTCCATTCATTGTCTCCACCTCAATTTTTCAAATGGAAAATTAAGTTGTAAAATCAGTATGCTCCATTAGATTTTACATCAATAAAAGGTTATCCTAATGCACTTCTAAATGAGTATTGTAAATACCTCCCTAAGTTCCAAGGAAATAATTCAATTACTATAGAATATTACCTCAAATATTATTATAAGTTTGTGGATGACTTCATGGAGTTGTTTATGAAAATTTTGGAAGAGAATGCAAGAGAATGGTATAAACACATGGTTCTTTGAGTGATAGTTACTTGGAATGCATTTATGCAATTTTTTAAAAGAGGTTAGAGTGAAAGGAAAGATTATATTTTTTTACTTTCAAATATGATTGAGATTATAAAAAGGAAAAATGAAATTTTCAAGGAATTTGATAGTAGGGTCATCAAGACATACATTATCGTCCATCAAGATATTAGACTCGTAGGTGCCACAAATTTGGTTTTCTATACTAATGGTTTAGATCCAAATTTCAACTTCCTATTGAGAGAGAACATCGTTATTGATTTAAAGGTTTCATATGTTACCACAATAAATTTAGAGAGTAATATGATTGTTGTAGGTAAGGAAAGGCACATTGAAAAGATACAAACCTTTGGATCCGCAACATATGAGAAGAAGAGATCACCTCCAAAATTTGATGAAGTGGTTCTTGTATCTAAAATGGTGGATGATATTGTTGAGAAATTAGATGAAATGATGGAGATATTTTAAAATCTTAGAAATAAAATCACGAGGATCAAAAGGGGTCAACAATCATTTCCTCCTCCCTAACAAGATTTCCTCAACAAAAGCAATACTAGTAGCAAAGAAGACATTTTTTCTAAAAAAAATAAAATGTATTTGAGAAACCTCCTCTAGCTCCTCTTAGATAAAACAATTTTGATCCAACCTTGTCTCAATGATGTCAATCCTATGAAGTCCCTCATAAGGAAGCATGTTGTGAAATTTTGAACAATTTTTTGTTTTCTTGACCAAGAGGAAATATGGTGAATCTCAATGACCTTCCATCAATGTTCTTTTTTAGTGGCAACAACACCATTATGATGCACGTTGACTTACCACCAAGAAAACTTACATATTTGTCTAAGAAACATATGATGGTTATTATAAAGGAGATGGTTAGATGAGTTATGAAAAATATAAGTGATTGAACTCATTGAGGAAGAATTACTARTTGTTACAAAAACATGATGGTCAAATATAAAATATCTTACAATCTCGAAAAATTGTAGTTGATAAAACAAAGCAATATGCCCAATCTAAGAATGCCATGGCCAAAGAAAAACAAACAAATCCATCCCCACGATAAAAATATTATGGAAATACCAATATACAATAAAATATTATGGAAATGCCAATATACAATAAGGAAAATTTCTCTATGGTAAATGCCAACAAGGACAACCTTTGGCATCACAATATGGACCTTGACTCTACTCCTATGTGATTCAATTTAGCTCAAGAATATGACATGATAAAAAACATTGTCCCTTTCACTAAGTTCATTAAAATATAAAGACCAAAAGGGAAAAGTCATGAAGCTACTTCGCAGGGAGGATGTCATAAATGAGGTAATAGAAAAGTTAGAGATATACTTGGGAATAAGTCGAGCCACCAAAATAGATAAATCGCCACCCTTTATCAACAATGTGTTGCTTCATAACCGTATGTTGGATTAGAGTACCTCCAATAATATCATGCCTTTGACACTCAAGAAATGACTTGGTCTTCAAATTACAAGACCACACATCATGGTGTTTTTTCCATGCACTGTTGGGAAATCTTGGTGTGTGGCATAATCAAAGCATTGGAACTTAGACTCGCAACTTACCTAGATAAATCGATCGTCATGGATGCCATAGTGATCTCCTAAATGCATGGGAATGCTACTTTTGAGAGGACGATCTTCCACTTTCTGGGAACATTCAATTGGACCTATATTATGCCACTATTTCAATATCATATAACTAACGACTATGTTAAGCCATAAAAAGAACAAGCTTTGAAGTTGAATCCAAAAGGTTGTTAAGTTTTTGTGGACAATGCATTTCAATTGAGGAAGGTTAATAAATGGCGCCAATGCCGGGGTAGTTGTCATGCTCCCATTGTTTTTGTTTAAGTGACCTACACTGGTCGAATTATTATATGATGACTCATATGCTACTTTAAGCTTTATTATGTTGATGACACACTGGATGGTGTGTCAATGATGGTTTTGTTTATGTATCTACAATATTATCTTTTTTATGATAGAGATATAATTATGATGTGCTATGATAAGTTTATGATTTATAATCTTTTGCAATACACACAATTACTATTTAGTTTGACAAGTTTGATGTAACATGTGAACAATTTAGCGGTGAAACGAGAATAAAATGTATAAAATATATAAAAAAAAAATTATGTATGGGTAAATTGATCATGGCCTTTAGTTATGTAATATTATTTTTAATTTTGTATGATTTGTGTATTAACTAAGTATTTGACACATAGTTGGTTTCCATGTGATATGTCATGAGCAATAATTATTGTCATGTGATATGTCATGAACATATAATTTATTGGATAATGAGCAATAATTGTTATGTGATGTGTCATGAACATATAATTTATTGGATAATATATCTCATGCCAGATGGTTAATGTTGACACTAGATTTTGAGGGAGCCCATATTCACAAGGATCTCACTAGTCCTATAATATGGCATGGAGATAGTGTACATTGACACATTTACCAAATTCATACCAGTTATTCTAGACTTGTATAGAATACCTGTAACTTAAGAGTTTATTAGATGCTTGGGTTGTAGAGCCTTGCGAGATGAAAAAGATGGAGTAAAGCCTCAGAGTTGTGTTACAACTTTTGATCATGTTGCAATCATGCATGTGATGAATGTTAATACCATCCCATGCCAAATGACATTGTATAAAATACTTTTTTCCATGGAGGGATGAATCCCATGGTGAGCGAGATCATTCGAGCAACACAAGTTGTTAATTGGGGGTTGCTAATGATAGAGAACAGATGAAGATTAATTAATGGATTGTGAATTACTATTTTTTACATTATTTTGTGTGAATGTTGTTTTATTTTTAAGGAATTGTTATTTTGATGCATTGAAATTCTACACTATGAAAAGCATATAGATAAGGATTAATTTGGTTGTTTATTATTAGTACATTTGTGGACTCACACGTGATAGCTACATGTGTATGCCTCACATATCTACTATTATATGTAAGTATAAAGACTGCATCTTGGGTGTATTTTTCATATTACTTATGCATTTTGAATGATTGACGGTGAAATAGAAATACTAAAAAAGACACATATAGTAGCTAATTATATTAAATACATATTAACTAATATACAAATAAATTAGAGGAATACAGATTTGAGCATGGTTAGATGAAGTGCATGTTGATTAAGTGCATGGGGTTAACTTGGCAAGGGAGGGTAATTTTAAGAATAATATTAAGTAGAAAAATAGGTAATAAAATTGCAAAGGGTGACAGTGGCAATCTTATCTTTGGGGTACTAATTTTTAAAGAAAGTAAATTAATCAGTGTTTGAATTGAAAAAGAGAGTAAATTGTTAGAGAAAGCAAATAACTATTTAATTTGTATTACTTCTCAATTTTAAATTTAATTATAATGACTAATTAAAATCCAAAGAATACTTCAAAATTAAACCCAACTTCTTCTGGAAAGTGTTTTTATTTTTATTTTTTTCATTTATTTACTATGTGCATTAATTTATATTTTTTCATTTATCTACTATATGCATTAATTTATAGACACAAAAAATCAAGACCAACTCACAAGAGTAATGTAGAACAAAGAAACTTTTAATTATTTTATGTTGGATGCAATGAGGTTTTTTTATAACATAGGCATTACATTTGGTATTAGGGATTGGATTAAGCCTAAGGGTTTTTAGATTTTTTATTCTTGTCCTTTTTTATTAAGTTTTTTTATTAAATCTAGCTTAATGTAGTAAAAAATCAACAAATTAGTTAAAATTAATGTAGTGTTGAATAGGAAAATAAATTTTGATCTCTAAATCTAAAGAAGATGATGAAGAAGAAACTAAGTTAAAAATATTTGAAACAATGGATGCTAGGATTTAAACCTATATAACCTTGCAATCAACAAAGGTCTTTCTTAGGTCCCACCCATGAACCAAATCTATATTATATGTAAACCCATGAAGGAAAACTGCATTTAAAATAAAATTGATCATCTTGATTTACAAACTAAGATAAGCTACAACTCAAAATCCCCATGACATTTTTTAAACTTTTTTTTGGGTGCATTTTGGGTTTAAATTTTTTTTAACAAATATGATGTGTTTAAAAAAAAGAAGAGAAAATAACAAAAATGATATATTCATAATAGGTCTATAATAATATTATGTACTACTAGAATAATATAAAAAAGAATTAAAATTAATAACAAAGACATTTAAAGGGTTTTGGATACATGCCAACCTAAGGGAATGTCACAGGTTGACCCCTAAGAGGTTTCAAGCCATACTTGTGAAAGGTAGCCATGTGGTAAGGCTACAGATCAATCCTTGGGAAGGTTGTAGGCCATCCCACCATGGAAGGCCACAATTCGACCCCAAAGCTGAGGCACAATCAACACAAAGGGAAGACATCACCAACTCCAAGGGAAGGTGTAGACAATCCTTGGAAAGGCATAGGCCACCCCAAAGAGAAGTCATGACCTTTCCCCAAACCATAATTGTTGCAATATTAAGGGGGCCATGGCCATCCTTAAGCCATGGCCAACCCTTCAAAGAATTATAAACCAATAAAACTTTACACTAAAATAAGTCATTGTTGAGAAATTAAAAAGAACATCTCTATTTGCTTAACAATGAAGAAACAATGACACATTAAGAGAAGTAAAGTTTGGAAAACCAAAACAATACAAATGTATGAAACAAAAATAAAGAAAAAGAAACAAAACAAAAAAAAAATGGAGGAAGAAGGATTAACATGACCATTTTTCTTGCATCTCCTTCTTGAAATTATTGTAAATGATAGTTTGAAACCCTAAAAAGAAAAAAAAACTAAAATAAAGAACTAAAGTTGCAAAATATTTTTCTCAAATTATATATATATATCTATATCTATATATATATATATATATATATATATATATATATATATATATATATAGAGAGAGAGAGAGAGAGAGAGAGAGAGAGAGAGAGAGAGAGAGATTTTGCAACTTTTATATATATATATAAGACAAGAGGCTACCTAACATTGCTTCAAAATCAAGTCGTAATCACCTTCGACTCAAGTGAGGATGACAAAAATATGTCAAGTCTTGACTAAGCTATTGAGGAACCATGGAAGACACCATTTTGTATAATAAAGATACTATTAAAAATATCATTAAATCAAAATTTAAGGAGGAAATGTGGTGTGATAAAAAGTTAGAGGAAAAAATAAAATTAAGGTATTATAACGATGTAATCAACCATAATCTAGAAGATCAAAATTATATCTTTTTTTTGACAAGTGTAAAGAAAAAAAATAAGCCTTGCTAAGATAAGAACAAATTCTCACAAGCTCCATAGTGAAACTAGGCATTGGTCAATTCATAAAACTCCATGGGATGAAAGAGTGTGTCACTTTTGTGACACTAAAAAGGTTGAATATGAAAAACACTTTATGTTAGATTGTCCAGCCTATACCCAGATTAGATCTTAATTTCAAAATATTTGCCTCACTACCAACCTCCCTAACCTTTTAACTCAACAAAACTTTGGTGACCTTGGAAAGCTTCTCTTAATGCTTTTCAAGCACATAAGCAAAATTATAAATAATTGCAAGTAATCTCTTCTTCTCTTAAGGTACGATAGATCAGTTCAGTCTCAGTGGACGTTCATCTTCATCATCGTTGTCGTTGTCATCGTCATCATCATCATTTGTTGGAAGATTGGTTGTTGTCATTGATGTCAACCCTAGTCATTGGTTTTGGACTGCAAGATTGATAAAGGTATTTGGACATGAAGGACAATGCACATGCAGATACAACACCCATGGATGGATAATATACATCATGTTGTTTTCGGTGGTATGTGGCACATCATGTGGATCCTCATGGTTGAGGAGAAATGAATTTTTGAAGATGACAAAGTGAATTGAAGAAGGAAATACAGGTCGGCCCTAAAGACAATTAAAGAAAAGAATTACAAAATAAGAAAGTGTCAGGTCAGCCCTATTGTTAAAAGAAAGTGACGAAAATGGTATAAATACATATCATTATACATTCATTTCAGATACAAGTCGAATTTCAGAGGAAATCAAAAGTAAAGAAGGCTAGATTTCAAGGGAAGATGAAGTCTTTTGGTGATGTGTTCTAAGGTATGTTATTTACAGGTCATCTTACCATTTTCTCTATAAAAAAATTTCTAGACTGATTCAGATGGTGAAATTGATATGGTATTGAGAATATATATCAAGGTACCTGTGGCAAAAACTTATCTCTTCATTCACTATAATTTTGGAGATACACTCTGTGGAAGATATGGTTTTTGACTAGTTCTGAAGCTAGTTAATAAACATGTGTTCCGGATAAAAAAGTCATAACTTCTTCATAGAGAATCCAAATGAAGTGAGACCAATTTCATTGGAAATAGTATGGACTTTAGTTTATTGTGTGCAAGTTTCAGAATATGATGTTAAATATTGAGCGCAGATCATTCTGTACAAGTTCGCTCTCCTAAATAAACCAGAAGTGAACAAAGTCTACCATTCTCTCTATAACTTCTTTTTGGGGACGATTCAAAGAGTGAAAATTGGAGAAGTTTCAGAGAACTCATTGAGTAATATTATCTACAGGATCAGAGTATTCCAAGAATTGAAGAATTTCTTAAGTTGAAGAAATCTCAAGAAGAATTATTAGGTTCTATGTGATGGTTGGTTGATGGTGATGATTTAATGTAAAGTTTTATTATTTCTCATATATTATTGGGTGGAAGGAAGGGGCAATGATGGAGAGTTAAACCCTCTCTTGATATTGGAGGATTGTATCTTCCTCTTGGATTTTTATCCCTCCTTTTACATTTGGAAGTTGTAGCTACCTTTGGAAGTCATTACTTCCCTTGAACAATAACTATTAATTATTTCTCATATATTGTGCATGGTGTATTGTGGTGTATTGGTGTAACTCTTATACTATTTTCCATTTCTCATTGGATATAATTGAATGGTTCAATTATAAGTTGAAA
>ML783037.1:130146-143989 GCA_009831015.1 Picea engelmannii | reverse complement strand
ACGCAAATTGTTGAGATCACTTCTCTTGAAGTATGATGTTAAGGTCTCTGCCATTGAAGAAACTAGGGACTTGACCAAAATGACAATGGATGAATTACATGGGTATCTTATAGCATATGAAATGGGAACAGGAACAGAAAGTGACCAACTAAACAATGAAGCATCCTTTAAAGCCATAAAGAAGACAAAAGACAAGGATAACGACCTTGATGAAGAAATAACAAATTCCGTAAGAAGGTTCTAGAAGGGAAGTGGAAGATACAAAGGTAAGTCTCCTCTCAAATGCTTTAACTGTGGTAGAATAGGACATATTGTTGAAAGATGCTACTATAAAAAGAGAAGTCTCAACAATAAAAAGAGCTTCTACTCCAAGGATGACGACATCTCCTCAGATGAGAGTGATGAAGAATATAATGATGGAGGAGAAGTCCTATTCATAACTCGAGAAACCCAAGATGATGATCACAAGAATTCTAAAGAAGAAGAAATCATTTCTGAAGAAGATTCAGATGAAGAAACTAACCATGATTCCTTTTGGGGATACAAAGACAATGCAGAGAGTGAAGAAGAAGATGAGATTCTTGAAAAGTTGAAGCATGTTGAAACTGAAGATAGCAAGCTTAGAAACACAAGCATAATACTAAAAGGTGAATTGAGTAGTTGTGAAGAAGAAAGTTACAAGCTTGAAAATACCATTGATAGCTTGAAGGAACAATTAGAAGATTATGAGAAATTGAAAGAAGAATTGGATCACACAAAAGGGGAGCAACTATTGACAATAGAAAAGTTGAAGAAGTTCGAAAAAAAGCACTAAAAAATTAGATGAGATCCTTAGCAGTCAAAGATCTCCAAATGACAAGACATGACTAGGATACAGTCACAGTTTGAAGACAAAAAAACAAGAAAAGGAAGATGAAAATGATGAAACCAACACTCCAGAACAAGTTGAACAAAAAGATAGAAGACTAGAATTTAGAAGGAATGAGACATCAAGAAGATCCTCTCCCATGAGGTATGAAATAAATCATTATGAAGGAAACTACAAAAGAATATATCGTGAACCCAGATGGACCACACCACAAAGAATATCACTTACTCCCAGGTATCAAAATTTCTTTCTTGGACATTGTTTTAGTTGTGGAAATTTTGGACACAAGGAAATCAATTGTAGAATCAATGAAAGGCATAACTATTCAAGCTACATGAATGGTGAAAATAGTAGATATGGAAATGTTCATAGACCTGTCAACAAAAAATATAATCCATTTGACCCATTAATGGATCAAAATATTGTATGTTACAAGTGCAATAATCTTGGTCACAAAGCACGAGATTGTAGAGAGATGAAGGAAGATAATTGTATGCCAAATGTCTATATACCAACTACAACATGGAAAAGGAAAGAAATTTCACAAAATGAAAATTGTCAAATAACATTGGTTGCTAAATAATGCAAAGAAGAAGATGAATGGTTCACAGAAATTGGGTTCTCATCTCATATGACCGGAGATCAAAGCAAATTTGTCATCTTGAAAAAAAAAGGTGGAAATGTTGCATTTGGAGATGACTCATCTACCAAAATACTTGGAAAATGAATTGTAAAGCTTGGAAGTGAAAATGTAAAAGCAGGAAAAGTCCCATTGGTTGAATATCTGAAGCACAATCTCCTCAGTTTTAGCAAAATATGTGATCAAGGATACACTCTTACGTTTGACTCCCGAAAATGTAAAATCAAAGAAAATAACTCATGAAGATTGGTTGCAACTGCAACAAGAAGACCGAACAACATATACATCCTAGACGTGAAGAAGAGAGAGAAGACAGAAGCCACACAAAAGGATTCCAAGGAATAAAAAGTCCCAAAGACCAAAAATAAGGATGAAGTATTATTGAGTGCCACATGTTCAAGGGGAGCAACCCCAAATAAGAGAGTTACCTTTTTCCATTAAACTCGGGGGGAGAAGTCCTACCCTTTTCCATTGATGTCAAAGGGGGAGAGAAATTGGGATCATGATGATAGGGGGATCATGAGTGTTTCCATCAATGACAAAGGGGGATATTGTTGGAAGATTAGTTGTTGTCATTGATGTCAACCCTAGTCATTGGTTTTGGACCACAAGATTGATGAAGGTATTTTGACATGAAGGAAAATGCACATGCATAAACAACACCCATGGATGGATAGTATACATCATGTTGTTTCCGATGGTATGTGGCACGTCATGTGGATCCTCATGGTTGAGGAGAAATGAATTTTTGAAGACGACAAAGTGAATTGAAGAAGGAAATACAGGTCGGCCTTGAAGACAATTAAAGAAAAGAATTACAAAATAAGAAAGTGCCAGGTTGGCCCTAATGTTAAAATAAAGTGAAATAAATGGTATAAATACATATCATTATACATTCATTTTAGATACAAGTCAAATTTCAGAGGAAATCAAAAGTAAAGAAGGCCGGATTTCAAAGGAGGATGAAGTCTTTTGGTGATGTGTTCTAAGGTATGTTATTTACATGTCATCTGACCATTTTCTCTATAAAAACTTTTATAGAATGATTTAGATGGTGAAATTGATATGGTATTGAGAATACATATTAAAGTACCTGTGGTAAAAAAATCATCTCTTTATTTTCTCTAATTTTGGAGCTACACTCTGTGGAAGATAGGGTTTTTTGACAAGTCCTGAAGCTAGTCAATAAGCAGGTGTTCTGGGTAAAACAATCATAACTTCTTCATAGAGAATCCAAATGAAGTGAGACCAATTTCATTGGAAAGAGTACAGATGTTAGTTTATTTTGTGTGATTTTCAGAATATGATGTTAAATATTGAGCACGGGGAATTATGTACAATTTCGCTCTCCTAAATAAACCAGAATTGAACAAGGTCTACCATTCTCTCTATAACTTCTTTTTAGGGAGGATTCAAGGAGTGAAACTTGGAGAAGTTTCAGATAATACATTGAGTAATATTATCTATAGGATCAAAGCATTCCAATAAGTGAATAATTTCATAAGTTGAAGAAGTCTGGGGAAGCATTATCAGGTTCTATGTGATGGTTGGTTGATGGTGATGATTTAATGTAAAGTTTTATTATCTCTCATATATTCTTGGGTGTAAGGAAGGGGAAAGGACGGAGAGTTCAAACCTCTCTTGATATTGGAGGATTGTATCTTCCTCTTGGAGGTTTATCCCTCCCTTTACATTTGGAAGTTGTATCTACCTTTGGAAGTCATTACTTCCCTTGAACAATAACTATTGATTATTTCTCATATATTGTGCATGGTGTATTGGTTTAACTCTTATACTATTATTCATTGCTCATTGGATATAATTGAATGGTTTAAGTATAAGTTGAAAAATATTTTAATTGGTACTTGATATTGATTCACCCCCATCATCATCATCATCATCATGTGGGCCCTTGACCAAGTTTTTAGGATTCTTGGTCATGTTTGACCTAATTTTGGGACTTCGACAGGTTGTTGAAGGCGGAGCACAAGACGAAGCAGAGATCGTGGTATCTTGGCCCCTTTTAGGGCCCTTTTTGTGATTCAATATTATGTAATGGGTATGGGAATGTCATCCCATGGGTTTACTCATGTTTAGGCCCGATTTTTTATTGTATAAATAAGTAGCTAGGCAATGTAATAAGTAGACCTAGAGGTCGGTGTGCTAAGTGCTAAAGTTCAATCTATGTGATTGAAAGTGCTAAGTGCTAATGTTTGATCTATGTGATCAAGAGTTGTAAGTGATTTGTGCATACTGTGTGAGGCTTGCAAGGCTAGTGCAAGCAACTGTAAGAGACCGTGTGAATGCTTGGTGTTGTACCCTAGCTAGAAGAAGGAGGATCTGGCGGAGTACGCGCAGATCTCCTATCTTCTACGGAGTAAGACTTGGATGTTATGTGTCTGTAAGAATATTGACCAAAGATAATAAAGAAGAGAAGAGTTGGTGGACGTAGCCCCAGGGTAGGGGTGAACCACGTACATGTTGTTTTTCTATGCTTTGTGCAATGTATTGATGTGTTTATGTGTTTACTTGCTTAATGATTTAATATAGATGAATGATAGATATATATGTTAATGCTATGTGATTAATAGTATGAATAAATACTAGATCTGGCCTATGTGCATGTGCTTAGTGCTTGAATATAATAGATCTAGTTAAATACTGTTATGCTCTGTAATTAGGGTTTAATTGCGTCGTAAACTAAGACTGGATATTGATGAACTATAACTACTAAGTGCCATGTTAAGGTGTTACAGTCACAGATCTGTGTCCCAACTAAGGTTTTATACATCTGATTCCTGAAACCACCCCTGCCTCTACCTCGAGTGAGAATTCATCTTCTTCGCAGGTGTTGTTGAAAGGGCTGGTAGTTAGGGTTTTGTTGGTGCGTTGTTGTAGCGTTGAACCCTAGGTCTGCCCCTATGCCAACAAATGGTTCTGTTGTAGGGAATGGGTCATGTAAATAGACATCATTCAGCTTCCTGATATCCACACAGATCCTGATCTCTCCTGTATTTTTATCTTGTACCACGATAGGGCTAATCCATTCTCACTCTTCGACATGTTCTATAATCCCTGCTTCCAACATTTTGTCGAGCTCAATCTTCACTTTCTCCTTATATTTAGGGTTCAATTTTTAGGGTCTCTGTTTAAATGGTCTTGCATCTAGTTTCAAAGGGATCCTCATCTCTCCCATAAGCCCTTTAATTCCCTTCATATCAGTGAACTTGGTCGGAAACAAGTACTGATATTCATGCAGTAACTCGATTGGGTATGGAGGTAAGCGAAGAATAAAACATAAAAGGAAAAATGAGAATTGTGTGGAAGACACAGTGACTGTTACTGGGTCGAAGTGAGCAAAAGAGTATAAAATACGAAGCGAAGTAAGAGAAAGCAATACGTTGGACGAGGATATTGAGGATGACAAATCAGTAAGGAAGACGGATCATGGACAACTCAGCAATCGAAAAAATCCACCATTGGATGCTTTGGAGATCCGTGCGAGAAGGAAGGAAAGACGGGATGGAGAAGCCTTGAAAACACGGTTCAAGTTGACCTAGGGTTTTAGACACCTAAGGTTTTGGTATCTAGGGTTTTGACACCTAGGTTTCGGCCTAAGGTTGTCGGTGAGTGATTGTAATGTATAAATAATAACCTAGATGAGGGAAGAGGGTTCATTCTAGTTTTTTTATTTGTGTGAGCGATTATTGTTGTGTGTGAGAGAAGTGCTAAGTGTAAGAGCCTTATGGTATTGTAAGATCTTCAGCTCGGTGTGGAGATCAGTCCTGCAACTAGGTGCGCAGGAAGGGGAGAGACAAAGAGGAGAAGAAATACGATTTGCTAGCTGAGAGCGCAGACAAGAACTGTATGATTCATCTTAATATATTATAAAGCACACTTTTGTGGACATATACCTAGAGAGAGGGTGAACCACATATATGTTGTGTTGTGTGTGTGATTGATGCTCTGTTCTTTGTCATTTGATATAATGTTATTTGCATTACTGTGTTAGATATGATAGATAGTTGTGCGGACTATATCTAACAGGGTACTTGATTTATAAATGTTGTGTTGTTCTTGTATTAGATCCACTTGATACTCCCCTTGGTTGTAGACATCTTTGTCCTGCAACCCCCCATAGCTACTTTGGGTGAGACTCCATTTGCCTCGCAGGTGTTGTCAAAAGGGCCAGTAGTTAGGGCTTGTTGGTGCGTTATTGGAGATGAACCCTGGGTCTACCCCTGTTCCAACAAATGGTTTCGTTTCCAGGACCTGAAACTGTGATTGCTGGGAACTGAGGAAGAAGAATCTTTGTGCAAAGATCCGACCTAAAACTGTGATTGCTGGGAACTGAGGAAGAAGAAGCTTTGTGTGAAGATCCGACCTGAAATTGTGAAATCTCTGTGCATAGATTTGTCACTCTAGTGCGCAGTATTCTACTCGATCTGTGAAGCTATGTGCTAAGAAAAGAAGTCTGATCTAAAGAAAAGAGGTAAGATCAGAACGCTTTGTGCTCTGATAGAGGTAAGAATAGTGAAAAGTTTTAGATCTGGAATCTTTTTTCTCTGCTGAAGATAAGATTAGTGGAAATTTTTGTTTCTAAAGTATGGATCTCGGTATGGTTGATAGATTCTTTCCTAGCTTGAAAACTAGGGCACTAATAGATGAACGAATATTTGATATGAGTAGATCTGATAAGAATAATGAAAGATATTTTATACCTATGCATAGAGAGAATGTTTGGACTAACAAATGGATGCAGGACCCTAGAAAGAATTTGTTGTAGGTTAGCTACCATGATCCTAGCGTGCAGTACAAGAAAGGTTGGGGATCATTTAAAAGAAAGAGAGGATTAACCCTTTGTTACAGTTGCAGAAAACCAGGACATCTGGCTAAGGAATGCCCTGGTAGAATATCTAGTTGTATTTGTTGTAGAGATATGGACCATGAAGTATTGGATTGCCCTAGAATGATTGCTAAGGTTGAAAGAATGAAAATGAACCAAGAAAACCCTAACGAGGATCCAGAAACTAAGATTATGGTAGAACCCCATAAAGAATAAGAGAAAGTATTGCTATGGATGAAAGAACCCTTGAATGACCACCGACATATCAACTTATCAAATATCTTCAAAGAAAAAGAGTGCATTGAAACAAGAATAGGAGACTTCGACATTGACTAGGTTTTGGATGAAGAAAAAAAGGTGAATATTATGACAGAAAGAACTTGGGAAACTTTAGGAAATATTGCTATGATTCCTTCATTGGGAGGAATAGGACTATTCAGAGGAAAAATGATAGACCTATGTGGAAAGCTCACCCAGATATCTATGAGTACCAATGGAACTTCAACAGAGGAAGAATTTGAAGTTGTTAAATTTATTGAGAACAACGCTCCATTTGCTATGTTACTAGGAAAACCTTGGATTGAAAGAGATCGGGCCAAAAGGAAAGAAGAAGAAGTCTTAGAATAGAAGAAGCAAGAGGTGAAATATTTCATGACTAGGAGGATTTCACATTTGATTGAGGAACAAGAGAACTGAGCGAATCTATTTAAAACTAGAGACTTGGATGTTGAAGTGGGAAGAACACTAGAAGACCCACAGAAGACTGAACTACCTATTCCATATATAGATGAAGTATTACCCCTGGTTTCTAGGAAAGAATCTCAACAGCGCGAAGTTACCCTGCCAAAAGAAGATAAGAATCAGAATGGAAAAATGAATACTGAGATGAAGTTCACTGGAAAGAAGGATAGAAAACTAAGAAAAGAGATAAGATCGAAAAGTTACAGAAGGTTCTAGAGGGAGCTTCGCAGAAGGAAAATTTGAAAAATTGGAACTTCATCGAGATATCAGAACAACGTCACATGGCACTTCGCCATGGTGAAGCAATATATCCATTGAGAATAGTATAACCGTTAGACCGACGACCCGAATGGGTAGAAAGGAATTTATGGTCAGAAATTTCACCACCATACCATTGGGACCGCGCCATAATGGATAGAACTAAGTTAATGAAGGCCTCTCACCTGTTGCAAGAGATCCATTGCCAAGTTACCTATTTATCCCATTGTGTCACGCAACGAGAACACTTTTTCCAACCATGACTATCTGAGCCGCAAAATAGTTGATTTAGCACAGTGATCATCATGTTATTTCCATCCATCCCATTGCATTGAGCAGTTACTCTTCGAATCCGAGATATTCAACCACGAGTGTTTATGTCTGAAGAACTTAGCAGAGTCAAAGAGTCTATGAAGGAATTACTCATCAACCTCATGAATGAGAGACTCATGTCTGAAAGAGTGATGTTTGTGGGTGTACAAGCGTCATTGACGAGAGGAGTGCAAGTCTCTCCGTCGACTTCTCACGGAGCCAGACCATCCCAACCATCAACGAAAAAGAGAACCAAACACATAGATGACCTAGAAAATGCGAAGGTGATCCCGACTACATCCTGCCTTTGGTCGGCATGGTGAGTCGTGACAGTGTGCTAAGAGATTTCAAGTACACCATGGTTACTGCGTACCTCCCAAAGGGGATATGCACAATTCGAGTGCGGTAGGACAAGATCGCCACATTGAAGTTCAACGCCTTGAACCTTGGAGATCACAAGAACTATAGTATGCTCGCCCCGTATAAATACCTGACCAGGATGAATTGGAAGAACTCAAAGATAATCCCCCAGCTGTGGACGATGAACCTCACACAGTCCACCTTGTTAAATGTAATGAAAATCCCACACTTTGGAAGGCACTAAGAAGTCAACGCATGTGTCAAGATACTACTTTCATGTTACCATGGAGGCTACTTATGGCTAGACCGTCATATCACAGTCGATCCAACGTTGATCCATAGGACCACCAGATTAAGTATGAAAGGACTCGACCCACAAGACTTCTATCCAGGAAAATCCACAGATCGTGCACTAGCACAGAAGATCAAGGATACATACGGCGATGTTGAAAAGGGGACGTGAGGCTACAAGGTAGCCTCCATCGAAAATGGTGCAATGAACCTATCCTTCCAGTTAATAGCCAGAAAGCTAGTAAGGAAGAACAAACCTACGCAGTTCACAGGCTTTGTCATTGACCTCACAGGGAAGTGCGTAGAAGGCCTACAGATGAACAGCGTGAAGTACCTAGTTAATCAACTGTAACTAGACTGTCACGAAACACGGGATCAGGGCTACGAGTTTCACTTTAGTTGGCTCCTGATCCTCATCGTCTTTGTTGCCTGGGAGATGCTGGAAGGTTTGACCATCCCGGATATTGAACCGTTCGAGCTGCTTGCTATGAAGTTCACCACACTCTGGTACTCGAGTGATATGAAAACAAAATGGTAGTCGAACATTGTTTTTCACACATATTACCTTCAGCTGAAGAGATCCATTGAAGTTTAACCTCGCATGACTCCGAACACCCTACAAAGTTTTCGACCCCTGATGAAGTTCCACGTAGATTGACACTTCATATACATTAGAGCGTGAGCCGATGAACATAAGGAGCAGCTTCAGTCGTACTACAAAATCATAGAAGAGGACCTTGAGGAGATCACTAAGGACTGGTCCGCAGACTTCCTTATCCCCGTTGACCTTGTAGAGATGTCTAAACTTGAACTGGACAACCAGGAGGCCACCCACAAAGAACATAACACACTTGAAACCAATAGAAGGAAGAAGATTGAAGAGGTCTAAGACTTAAGAAGTGCCTCAGGAAAAACTGCTTCAGTATCACCTGACCAAGGGGGTGATGACGAAGTAAAAGAGATAAATGGAAAATAAGCTGAACAGAAGCAATGGCCCTTCATTCTAGACATGCAGTGTCCACTGCGCCCTTGCCATCAGGAGAGCCAAAGTTGGGAGATAAACCAGCCCAACTCTGTCGACTAGCTGATGCGGTTGAAGCTCACCTTTGTCGCGCACAAGAATAAACAGAAAAATCCACCTGGGCCTTGAAGCAAGTGCAAGGCGTAATCGTAGAAGAAAACAGAGTTGGAAAACAGGAGAAGGTTTCTCTCTAGGCAAATTTTGAAGAAGAGAAAGCTCAGATGCAACAAGAAAAAGAACAGTTGCTCGCAGAGCAAATCGAAGTGAAAGAAGCAGCCAATAAAGCACTTCACTCTGTGACAGGATTAAAACCACAGGCAAAAGACCGAGTCATGCATCAAGGAGAGCAGCTCGCAGAAGCTATCCAACAGCTACAACAACGAATAACAAACTTAGAACTCTGCACCGTGCTCGACACCCCGCAGGATGTAAGGGATCAAAGAGAAGCAATTGCCCGAAGTGCAGTTGAAAGAATAAAAGTCCTTTCCATGGAAACTCCAGGAAGCGAAGTATCAAGCAAAGACAATACAGGCGTAGTTGAAGCCCTTGTCAGCTGTGGAAATAATGAAGCGATCCCAGGAGCATCGCACCACCCAACAATAGGTCCACACAATTCAAAGCAAAGTCATGGAAGTGACTCAGAGGCTCCAACCTATACAGGACGAGTCTTACTAATTGTTCGCAGAGATCGAAGGCCGAGGAGAAAAGATGGAGCAAGTCGTCACTGTAGCCGAACAATGCCTAGAGGGACCTGTTAATGAAGTAGTCATCCAAGAGTTTGTTGAACAGGAGTTCATGGGACAAAAACAAGTTGAAGAAACTTGAGCCAAGCTCAAGGATTTTGAAGCAGAACTAATTAGATCAAAGTGACTCAGGATGAGTCACAAATGAGTGTTGGGGGCATGTTGGCCCTTGACTAAGTTTTGAGGATTCTCGGTCATGTTTGACCTAATTTTGGGACTTCGACAGGCTATCAAAGGTGGAGCACAAGACGAAGCGGAGATCATGAGATCTCGTCCACTTTTAGGGCCCTTTTTTGGATTCAAGATTATGTAATGGGTATGGGAATGTCGGCCCATGGGTTTACCCATGTTTAGGCCTGATTTTGTAATGTATAAATAAGTATCTAGGCGATGTAAGAATTAGACCTAGAGGCTGATGTGCTAAGTGATAGAGTTCGATCTATGTGATCGAAAGTGCTAAGTGCTAGTGTTTGATCTATGTGATAAAGAGTTATAAGTGATTTTTGCATACCATGTGAGGCTTGCAAGGCTAGTGCAAGTAACTATAAGAGACCGTGTGAAGGCTTGGTGTTGTACCCTAGTTAGAAGAAGGAGGATCTAGCAGAGTGCGTGCAGATCTCCTGTCTTCTGTGGAGTAGGACTTGGATGCTATGTGCATGTAAGAAGATTGAACAAAGATAATAAAGAAGAGAAGAGTTGGTGGACGTAGCCCCAGGGTGGGGATGAACCGCGTACATGTTGTGTTGCTATGCTTTGTGTGATGTATTGATGTGTTTATGTGTTTACTTTCTTAGTTCTTTAATATAGATGAATGGTAGATAGATATGTTAATGTTATGTGCTCAATAGTATGAATGAATACTAGATTTGGCCTATGTGGATGTGCTTAGTGCTTGAATATAATAGATCTGGTTAAATACTGCTATGCTCTGTAATTAGTGTTTAACTGCGTTATAAATTGAGACTGGATATTGATGAACTATAACTGCTAAGTTCCCTGTTAAGGTGTTATAGTCATAGATCTGTGTCCCAGCTAAGGTTGCATGCATCTGAGTCTTGCAACCACCCCTGCCTCTACCTCAGGTGAGACTTCATCTGCTTCGTAGGTGTTTTCGAAAGGGCCAGTAGTTGGGGTTTGTTAGAAAAACAGGATTGCGGAGAAATAAAATAAAACAAATGCGGAAACAAAACACATAAGATACACAATACAATAGAGACACAGATTTATGTGGTTCACCTAGTGTGGGCTACGTCCACCAAAGAAATTGCCAGGTCCGTCCTTTATTATTATCCAACAAATGAAGGGATACAACCTACAACAAACCCGTTGTAACTTTCTCTTCTTTCTCTCATAGTCTCCTCTCACAGAATACAATACTTGCCATAATGCATAGCCACAATACATTTCCCTCATAACAGAGGGTTTCCTTCTAAGGCAAAAAACCCTAACATAATTTCTACCGTTAGATCTATGACCTTATAATGAACGGTCTAGATTTACAATGAAATTACAATGTACATTTACAAGGCAATTTTTCCTTCAGGGGCTTTGCCCCCGAACCCCCCAACCGAGGGGATAGCCTCCCCCGGACCCCGCAGAGGGGGTACCCCCGCTCTGCACTCCCTCGCGTGGAAGACTGTACATACTTCTGGGGTGTAAAGTCTTCATGGGGTATAAACACTGCTGAAAGAAAGGACCTCTGAATCAAGAATATAATCAGGCTTCACAACCAACAATCTCCCACTTGTAGATTGATCTCAACAACTCCATCACTGTTGTATATGCTGGACTCTGAACCTTCTTGGACCTGGAAAATTTCTCATCTTCATATTCATTCTTGAAGACCAACTGAAACTGAGCAGGAACTCAATTTCTCTCTGGTTACTCCCTTTGTTAACATGTCTGCAGGATTCTGGCTAGTGTGTATCTTTTCCTACTTCAAATTTCCATCTTCGAAGGCGGATCGTATGAAGTGGTACCTCAATTGTATATGCTTAGTCTTAGAATGGAAGGCTGAGTTCTTTGCAATATGAATTGCACTCTCACTGTCATAGTACAACATGTTATTCTCCTAATTCTTTCCCAATTCCTCCGTAAATCTTTGTAACCAAATCATATATTTACTAGCCTCTGTAGTAGCAACATACTCTGCCTCTGTTGTTGAAAGTGAAACAACCTTTTGCAGTTTCAAAATCCAACTTACTGTTGTTCCACCTATAGTAAAAACGTACCCTGTGGTGCTCCTCCTGTTGTCTTTATCACCTTCCATATCTGAATCAACATATCCCTATAGAAAAGTGTCTGAACCTCCAAAACATAATGCATGAGTAGAAGTACCTCTCAAATACCTGAGAATCCACTTTACTGCCTCCCAATGTTCTTTACCTGGATTTTTCATATACCTTCTCACAACTCCCACTGCATGTGCAATATCTGGTCTTGTGCAAACCATTTCATACATCAAGTTGCCAACTACTGATGAATAAGGAACCCTGGACATGTATTCTATCTCCTCTTGTGTCTTGGGATACATTTCCTTAGTTAATTTGAAATGGTTGGCCAAAGGTGTACTAAATGGTTTTGCATTCTGCATTCTAAACCTGTCCAACACCTTCTCTATGTACTCACCCTGAGACAATGTCAATTTGCGTTTTTTTTTGTCTCTTGTTATTCTCATGCCAAGGATTTTCTTTGCAGCACCCAAATCCTTCATCAAAAATGAATTGGCTAACTTCTTCTTGAGAATATTTATATCCTGCATATTATACCCTGCAACAAGCATGTCATCTACATACAATAGCAAGATAATATAGCTTCCATTTTCTAGCCTTTTAAAATAAACAAAGTGATTGGAATGACATCTACTATAACCTTGTTCTATCATAAACCTGTCAAACTTCAAATACCGCTACCTTGGAGCTTGCTTTAGTCCATACAAGTTGTTCTTTAAACTACATACCAAATTCTTCTTCCCTTTGACCTCATACCCCTGTGGCTGCTGCATATAAATATCTTCCTCCAAATCCCCATGGAGAAAAGTTGTTTTTACATCTAACTGTTCAAGATGTAAATCTTCTACTTCCACAAGACTTAAAATAGTCCTAATTGAAGTCAATTTAACAACAAGAGAAAATATTTCATCAAAATCTATACCTTTCTTTTGTGCAAACCCCTTTACAACAAGTCTAACCTTGTACCTCTTTTCTCCTCCATCTTCTTCCTTCAACTTGTAAATCCATTTATTCTGCAATGCTCTTTTTCCCGCAGGCAACTGAACCAAGTCCCAACTCTGGTTATTTGCCAAGGAATCCATTTCCTTTTTCATGCCTTGCTCCCACATCGTTTTGGTGTCTACCTGCATTGCCTCTTCATAACATTTTGGTTCACCAGAGTCAGACAACAATAAATAATACAATGAAGGAGAGTATCGTTCAGGGGGTATACTTAACTTGGTAGATCTTCTAACAACACTTGCAGGTGTTTGAGGTACCTACTGCTCCTATTGTTGTACATTTTGATTTTCAGGTTCCTTTAGAATTTCTTTTTCAGTGATCTCATCAAGCACTGTGTATTCTTGTTTTTCTTCTTCCTGTTTCTTTCCCTGCAACTGATCTTTGTATATGACCTTCTCATTGAATATGACATATCTAATCCTAATGATTTTGTTATTTTCATAATCCCATAATCGTTAACCAAAATCATTAACACTGTATCCAATAAAGGTAAACTTCTTGGATTTAGACTCAAGCCTTGTTCTATTTTC
>ML783037.1:102319-127289 GCA_009831015.1 Picea engelmannii | reverse complement strand
TTATGTCCAAATTTCTTATTTTCAAACATTAATTAACTTCTTAATAACACAACTTTTCATTTGTATATGTACATAGTGATATTCTATGCCAAAATTCATGGTCTAAATTATAAAAGGGAAGAAACGGGTGATTTTAGATTTGAATATAAACAAAATAACTACTAAGGACACATTCATTATCATTACTAGTCAAATGAATGACAGACTCTGAAAACTAAGTCGGTCATTCCTATGATTTTCTAGCATGGTTATCAATTATTAAAGAGGTATTAAAATGATTAATAAGCATGATACAATCTAATGAAACATGATTTCTTAAATAAGGTTTAAAATGGAAAAAATGAAAATGGTAAGTTATGTGATACCATAATTAAAAGTGATCATTGAAATTCATAACTATTCACCTTCTTACTTGATTAATGGTGGATCGTTCTTATGATATGTTAGAATAGTTATCAATTATTATTCAAATGTTTAATAAGAAATTTACAATCTAATTATACATGATTTCTTAAACAAGGATTAAAATTAGAGTTAGAGCCCCTCTTGGCATTGCTAAATAGGTGCACAAAACAAAGATGCCTATGTTTCAAGGATAGGTGGGGAGAAATAAATTCAAACTTTGGATAGAGGGAGTAAATTGATGTATCGGGTTTAAGGAGGGTAGTTCCCTTGTGAATGTGCAAATGGATATGATGCTTCTTTGGGATGTCGCATTGATTTGGTGGACCAATGACAAAAAGAAGTTACAACTTTCTCCATTGGAGGTGACTTGAGAATCATTAAAGGAGAGGTTATGAATAAGATATGTGTTAGAGGAGTATAAGAATACTAGAGGAGTTCCTTCCATGTAGTAACACAAAATGAAAGATCCATTGAACATTTTTATCAACTTGACAATAACTATGACCTCAGATCACAAACTCTATCCCTAAAATCCATTTTTTTTTAATCAAAAAGACCAAAATCAACCCCCAAATATTCTTCCTATAAGGCAATCATGAGTGGAATAATCAACCTTGTGTTTATTTAGTTTACAGTGTGCATAGGCTATAACATCTCCTTCCGTTGAGCTTCAACAACCCTCCATTATTTTTATATTCCTTTATAAACAATAATGTGCCCCTTTTGTTTTTTCGTTTATTTCAATCTTTCATTTCTAATTATTTGCCTTTTTTAAAGCTTTTAATTCTTTGTTTCCCAATAAATTATTTCCAAATAATCTTATTGGACAAAAATAACTAAGTAATAAATGTTTTTCTCGATCTCCCGGTGCCCCAGTGGGACGATGGCTTAGTGACACTGGATCATCCTTCCATTTCGTTTTCATTTGCAAATCATTTCTCGATCTCCCGGTGGGCCAATGGCACTGGATTTATTTTAAATATTTAATAAATCTTCAATCTCGATACCCCGGTGT
This sequence comes from Picea engelmannii, assembly GCA_009831015.1. Classification (NCBI taxonomy): domain Eukaryota; kingdom Viridiplantae; phylum Streptophyta; class Pinopsida; order Pinales; family Pinaceae; genus Picea; species Picea engelmannii. The sequence goes on along the minus strand of ML783037.1, from coordinate 125,869 downwards.
CCCGATGACTCGGTGACACTGGATCGGAGGATGTTTATTTAAAAAAAAAATGATCAAATTTCCTCGAGTCCCTGATATCCTGAGGGATTAGTATGATGGTACCCCAGTGGGACTGGATTGGGATTCACTTTAATTTAATTTAAAATAGCCCCTTGATCTGTTGGTGGCCTGGTAGATCGATGCCCCGATCATACCATATCAATATTTTTGTTTGGTTTAAACTTTTCGCGATCCCCAGTGTTTCCAATTCCCCAGTGGGATGGTGGTAACGAATTGGGATTATGCCTTGTTTCTGTTATAATCTATTTAAAAACAACCCGATCTCTGGTTTCTTGGTTAATATATTAATCACTAAATAAAACATGATAATGTAGAATACTTACAATAAATCCACTGGCCTGGGTTTCATTCAATAATTTAAAGGTTAATGCTTAAGATATACAGGTGAGCCAGTACCCGGTGAGAAACGTTACCTCACAAATTTGATCCTAAAACTGTCGTGTCTAAGGTTTAATGGTTTTGACGTTGGTGGTTACAATAATTAAATGAATTTATTAAACTTTGGGTAGAGTGCATACCTTCATATTATTACCCAAATTTGTTTGTTAACCTCACCTTCAGCTTTGTTTAGTGTTATTTTCATTTTAGTTGTGATTTTTGAGTGTTAACTTTGGCTGCAAGAGTCTAAAAGCACATAATTTCTTCCAGTTGTCCTCCCCTAGTTAGTTTTGTTGCTCGCATTGTTGATTTAATAAAATCTGTTAATTTTTTAAAGAAAACTCATACTTTTTCGATTGTTTGCAGGAATTCTCAACTCAAGATGACCAATAAGGGGAAGGAAAAGTAACAAAAGGTAGAAGAGGAAGCAATAATAAAAAAACTCAATTTCACATTCTTTTCAGATACTTCCTTCAATCCCAGAGAAACCAATATTTTGGAATGGATCCAATTATATACAAATTCATCAAAGAAGGTGACTTCACATATGAATATGAATTATATGTTGACGACCTGATTGACATCAAGAAGTCTGGTCTTCACAAGGTTGATGCCAGACCAACAGTGCTCCCTTATTATTGTTGGAATATTCACCAATATTGAGAGGGGGGGTGAATCAATATTGAGCACTTTTTTCCATTTTTAACCTTAAGCACATCAGGTAAACATCAACCACTAACAATGACATTCATCATCACATAAAACCATACACAAAACACAATGAATTTTACGTGGAAAACGAAATGGGAGAAAACCACAAAATGATTTTCTTATATGATGTTAAGATTACATTCATAGGAAGCACCAACTTGCAATATTCTCTAGCACCAACTAGATGGAGGCACCAACCCCCTGATTTATAGGCACCAACCTGAAGGAATCTCCAACTCCCTGATTTACCAGCACCAACTGGAAGGGGGCACTAACCCCCCAGCTTTACCAACTCCAACTGGAAATAAGCACCCACTCCCTAAAACACAAGCACCAAATTGCTAAATGAAGACACCAATCTTCTCAAATTGGCACCAACTCGATATCAATCCAATATATTCATACATAGAGTATTGTTGACTTCATCTGCATGCTTCATTCCATAGACAATCCTTCAAACCCTAGCAAGCCTCATAGCATCATTCCCAAAATGTAATCACCAACGACAACATCCATTGACAATAACATCCATTCATGACAACATCCACTCATGAAAACATCACAGAAACATCATAACCTTCAAATACAATCCCAAAATCATTTCTTAAATCTACATACAAAACTGCTCAGAACTGTACCTCAAATTTGTAAACTTGTAAGATTCGTCATGAGCTCAATTTTCTATTTATGATTATCAAACTTGGACCTCAATTATTAGGATTTTTTTTCCTTCTAATTCAACAAGTAAAATTTAATTTGGGCCTACCAAGCTTCAGATATAATTGTTTTATCTCAAACACATGTTTGTGACTAGTTTCCAGATTAGTCACAAACCCTAACTTACAACACTTATAACTATGTACCTATAATGAATCAGGATATGTAACTTGTAACCAATCTTCTTCGATATCTTCTCTGAAATTTCTCCAAGTTTCTCTCTTGACCCATCCCCAAAAACAAGTTATATCAAAAATGGAAAGATGACTTGTTTTGAAGAAGAAAACTCTAGTTGTAAAAACCTTAACTTAAACTGAGTATAAATCCAAACCTGTAATGGTTCAAGACTTGAAGTTCATATATGATTTTATTCACTATCTCTTATGAAACACCTCCAAGTTTCACTATCTGAATAATTATATCACAAATTCCAAGATGACCTTCAAAGAAAAACCCTAGAACAAATCTTCACAAGACTTCATCTTCCTTTGGAATTTTTCCCTTCTTAAGAGAATACCTTAGAATTATATTGCACATCAAAAAGACACCCCAACACCTTGAGCACACCTCAGACTTGATCTCTTTCTTGGTTACTCTAAAAATGTGAAATTCTATCATGTATTTATAGTAATTTTGTCCCAAAACATTAGTTGAGCTGACCTCAATTTTTTGGCAAGGTTATTGGATGGAAAAACTCATATCTTCGCATTCATAAGGAGTTAGAGGTTCTTCCATATACCATTTTAAATGTCTTGTAATAATATTTCCAACCATCTGTCTTGTGCTTCCATCTAATTTAGTTATGTAGGGTAAACATTCCCTCAAAGATAGGGTATCCAAATTGACTACAAATAATACTTTCAAAAATCTCCATCTTGTGATATTTATCTTAGACATCTGTAGTATTATTCACTTGAATTTAGGGGATTATTCATTTATTTTTAGGTATTCTTCAAGGATCCTTCAAGGCTCCATTTATTTACAACTCAAAGTGGGAATGTGGAAACAACCACATGTTATCTCATCCTGTGAGGGCCATGCTTAAAAGCTATGCCATAAGGGGGGCACTTTGGAGTTACATACACTTATGCCAAGGCTCCTTCAAGTAACTTCAAGGCTTATTCAAGTGGACACATCATTACTTCTTTAGGGGATTCTTCAATTTTCTTTGACATTGACTTGTCCTCGTGGCTTGACTACTACATGTTGTCTTCTCAAGGCTTCATCAACATGTCTTCAAGGCTTATTCTCTTGGCTTCATGGCTTCAAGGATTCTTTACATGGATTCATGACTTCAAGGCTTATTCACTTGACTCCATGGATTTAATACTCAAATAATATCAAGGCTTATTTACTTGGCTTCATGGCTTCAAGGCTTCTTTACCCGGCTTCACGGATTCGAGGCTTATTCACTTGGCTTCATGGCTTCAATACTCAAGCAATATCCATTTTTCATTGCCACATCATCACCATCATTGTTACATCCTTATCATTACTTTCACATCATCATCAACACTACCACTTTGACATCAATGGCAACATTTTCTCAACAATCATGACATAGTATGGTGGATAATATCCCACATTGATGTTTCTACATGTACAATTGTCAATTCCTCTTGTCACATTGTTGGGTCTTTCAGACCAGATGGTATTTCAAATGTGTATAAACTAGGAAAACCCATAGTCTTCCTTGATGACAATTTTATTAGAAAAATCATTTAGAAAGAAGTTGAAAATGAAGATTTGTATATGGTTGATTTAATTAGAGACCGGTGGAATGACCCTAATGCTTTTAAAATCATAGGAGACAAGATTTATCGTGTCCCAAGGTTGAATAAATCCCCCATGTTGGTATCCATCATGTTTTGTTGCCTATATGGTGAAAAATATTCATCTAAATTCAAATTAGGGTGGGTGCCTATTTTCCATCAAGTTATCAAAGAGGAGGTATTTAATTAAGAACATATCCTCTTTGTCAACATCAAGCAAGAATTTAAAAAATCTCAAGAAGCACCTCCAAGGTATTGCCTAGGTTTTTTTTTATGTTTGGTTATTTAATTGATATTGTGTGTGTAGTTACTTTTTTTCCTCTTTTAGCCTGGAATTGGTCTCCCTCTGAAGAAGCAGTTCACATTTAATATTATAAAATGTGGGAATTCAATTGTAAAAAATTATTCTATGACATCTACAATTATTTCATGGTTCCCCTACACCTCAGTTTGAAAGGTCTATGAGCTCTCATATTCACTCAAGAGGCCATCAATGTTGTCAAGGAAATTGGGGAATGGTTCACTGACGAGTAATTATCATACATAAGAATATATGGGTGTGAAGGAGTTCCCCATATTCTACCCGTATATGTTCCAAACAGATTATCCATTAGAGAAATTGCATACCAAACTGTGAGTGTTGACCTTGTTGCATTCTTGTCAAGGATTCAAAAAAAACAATGGCATTCCTTTCCAATTTCTCTAGGAATTTTTACCTTGTCAAATACCAAGAATGCTCATATAGAAGTGGATAAAATGAAGAATATTTGGTTGATCCAAGAGAAATTCAAAAAACATGACCCGATAGAGATTGTGAAAAAACATTGCAGTATGGTCAAGAATTCCAAATCATATACCCATGAAAATGATCCATTTGACATTATTTTTCAGAGAGAAACAAGTTTTTATGAAGTGTCTCAGTGAATTGATGCAATAATAAATAGCTCTAAAATAAAGGAATTCCTTGATTGGCGGTTAAAGAGAAAGAAGGACTTCCTAAAAGAAAATAATTAAAAACATGGCATCACAAAAATAGATGTTGATAAAGAGGAGGATGAACAATCCAAATCCGAAATAGAGTAGGACCTTAATGTTTCTACACTTAACACATAGACAAACAAACTGAATTTACAAAATATTGTTACAAGAGAAGATGAACTAAACAAATCAACAACAAAAACGCCTAAAAACCCTTTTGAGGTAAATGTACAGCTCAACACCAAAACAGGTACTAAAAATGGTCATTCAATTGTTGTTCCTACTATCCCTACAATTTATACTACCCCTATAACTTCCATCCCATGAAGAATAGTTCCAATGTCTCTTAACCTTGGTAGTCTTCAACCTATCCAGGACATTGTTCTATCATTAGATAATAACATCTTTGATGATAATACAAAGACCATTGTCAAAAGGAGAACTAAAAGAAGAAAGGAAACTCACCAATGAGGAGGTTACAAAGGAAACAATGCATCTTTGGGATGTTGCACATTTAAATGATGAATAATTTGCCGAGGAAGTTGGTGATGCCTTAGGTGAATTTTCCAGTGCAAATAAATGGTCTGTAAGTAAATTGTCTACTTAGTTAAAAAGAGAAAGGAAAAGAGTGGAAGCAATACAAGAACAACTGAAGTCACATAAATCCAATTGGTCTGAGGAACATGAAACTCAACTGAAGCATCTTGCAGAAGCAAATATAATCTTCCTTGATACCATTGTACAATTGAGAACTAAAATATATGAGATCAAAGTTTAACATGGCATATAAGTGGTTGTGTTTATTGATGAGAAAGAGAAAATTGGGCAAAAATTATGAAAAACAAGTGGACACTTTGACTGCTCAATTAGATGAAATGAAAATCAAAATAGAAAATTCAGAAACTTTAAAGAAATAAGTGATGGAGTTAAGCAACAAGTTAGCTTCTTTACAAGATTTACTTTATACCAAGTTGTATGACATCAAAGAACAACACGAAAAAGTGCTTCAATTTACTAGAGAATATCAAATGCGGTTTTAGAAACAAAATGAAGCTCAAAGATTATTTGATGATTTAAAAACATGGGAAGCAAAGGAAACCATTTTTCCTCTGGGTTACTCGATATTGTCTGAAGGGGAAAAAATACAAATACAAGAATCAATTGACTCCTGGCATATAAACTGCTTATTCTCACATGATTTAATCAAAGAAACAATCAAGAACTTCTCATACTTATGGTATCTAGCTCTAGCTATAATTGAGAATTATGAGATTCCCCATGTGAAATTTCTTGGCCAATCAATACCCTTGTCAAATTGTCTTGTAGATGTGCATCAACATATTAACTCAAGAATATATAATATCACTCAACTCAGATTCTAGAATGTGGATAGTGTCAAACAATTAATTTCTCGGCCTACATAATGTTCCAAAACCATTGATAATTTTTTGTTGAAATTCAAATCAAGACATGAAGAAATTGCTATAAGGATCTATCGATGCAAGTTGAACGAATAAATTCCCAAGCCACCATTAATTTCAGTAATTTTAAAGAAAGTTACCCTATGGAAAAATCACATGCAAATGCAAGGAAGAAAAGTAAGAAAATAAGTTGCTAGTAGCGGGGAGAATATCTCTCCTTAATATAAACCATCAAATCAAATCGATATCTGGATGTATCAGTTGGAACAAAATTTGGAAACAGTTATATGTTTTAGCATCTTTTGTTTCTATTTATTGTAATGACGTAGACAAAACTAGGGGTTGGAAACTCTAGAGATTAGCTAAGTACACTATTGTAAAAGCCAAATTTTGTAGATTTGAAGACCTTTTGTGGAAATATCTATATGGTGTTTCAATCATTTTGGTATTTATTCAGGCTATTGAAATACAATCTTTTACAAGCCATTATTGTCTTCTTTTTTTAAATTTATTGATGGAATGAATGTCTATGTTCTCTATTTCTGCATTGTTGTTAGAATATGTGAGAAATCATTAAGTTATTTCATTCTTGATTGAAATTTGATTGAAACGATAATAAATAAAAAAATATGATTATGCATATTTATGATCTCTTGGTAACTATTTACTAAGTGAATTATTGATATGTATTTGTTTTAACTATTGCTTGACTGTGTGAACTACTTCCATAGTCTAACAACTTATCTTTTTCTCATGTTTAATTCATGTTATTCATCTATATTGAGCGTGAGTATACATATTTGTATTTATCTTAGTAACTATTTACTGAGTTAAAATTGATGTGTGATTGTTTTAATTGTTATCAAGTTGTAAGAACTATTTTTATGGCTTGGCAGCGTATCTTTATCTCATATTCAATATATGTTATTTTTCTTGCTCCTAACTAGGATATTATGAACAACTTATATATCGCAGTCATGATAGTGTATTTTTAGAATAGAAATAGATTAGTTCCTTCTTTTTCTGCATAATAGTTTAGAATAGCTTCAAGGAAAGTCTCTTGTAAAGGAGCAAATTCCCCCTCAAGTGGCAACCAAGCCCACATTCCAATGAGGATTGTCATCCCAAATGAGTATAGATTTAATTGGGACCTTGATCGGAACATTTCTCCATGTTGACTGCTAGGATTTTTTCCAAGCATCAACACCTTCTTGCATTAATATTGTTCCCATGCCTTCTTTGGATGCATTAGTGAAAACTAAAAACTCTTTCTCCATATTAGGCACCCTAAGGATTGGAACATTGGTTAGACATTTCTTTAGTTCTAAAAATGTTGACTTACATACAATTGTCCACTTAAACGTCCTCCCTTTCCACTATAGGAAGGTGATGGGATNGAAAACTAAAAACTCTTTCTCCATATTAGGCACCCTAAGGATTGGAACATTGGTTAGACATTTCTTTAGTTCTAAAAATGTTGACTTACATACAATTGTCCACTTAAACGTCCTCCCTTTCCACTATAGGAAGGTGATGGGATCAGAATTCTATAAAAACCCTCAACAAATCTCTTATAATATCTTTCCAACCCCATAAATTTGCACACCTCATAGGCATTATTAGGTTCCAACCAATCTATTATTGCCTCAATTTTATTGGTATCCACCTCTATTCCTTCACCACTGAATGCATTCCCTAAATAATGAATCACCTTCTTAAATAAGGTGCATTTTGACATCTCCCCATAAAATCTATGCTCTCTAAGGCACTTGGGAACAAGTCTCAAATGCCCTTCTCCATTATGCGAGAATTACAATCATGAGGGGTTTACTTAGTAATCCTATGGAATAGCACATGCATTTATGGGATATTAAAGAATACCCGTAATTTTGTTTCTACCTCCTAAAATGTTATAGTTAATACCCCTCCCAATACATCTTCCAAAGAAAATAACCCCTATCTTTTTAACTAAAACAATTATCACTTGTATTAAAATAAGGCTATCAGTCACACTATATGTGTGTCAATTTAATTTCTTAAATTGATGTAAATTAAATTATCGATCTGGATGTTCATAAGCTTATGAGGTGTTGGAAAAATATATGCAGGACTAGGTAAGAAAACTCTAAGTTATCCCTACTGCATTCAAAAGCACTTTGTTTGAAAAATAATTCCCATAATTTGAAATCAATTTATGAGTACGCTTTGTTCTTTAATCAATTTATTGCAATCCATTTGTTCAGAAGTTGAACGATCCAGTTAACTTACTCAATAACTCAATTAATTCGTGTAGCTCTATCAAACTATAAAATAGAAATTGCAATGTTAAACCAAACCTTACAAATCTTGTAGTTGTAGATTCAAGTCCTGTGACTTTCCAGTTTCTTAGGATTCTCGGGTTAACAACATCAATATCATTGGTGATAAATTAAACATGCACGCTACCAAAATTTTGTTTGCACACTTTTTCTTCACATTAGAAATTGAAAGCATGAGCGAATGAAAGTAAAGGTAGAAATAAAATAGTGATTTCAAGAAAGCAATCAAAGATATGAATTGAAATAGTAACATGTTTATCTACACAACTAAATCTATGAAATGCAAATAATAATTACGCCTATAGAAACAAAAATGAACAGCATGGTATACCGAAGAGAGGGGGGCCTACCTCTTCCAACACACTCTACAAGAAAACTACAATGCGTTGTTGGAAATATATAGTAAATGTGCCACTTATTTCAACATCCAAACATGAGATTATAGAGAAACATTGCATTCCTTGCGCAACAATATTTCCAACCAAAATAATTATCATCCAACCAACCACCAATGTTTTTACAAGGATGGTGTCTCTCGTATTTATGCTTACAACCTTCATATTATGAAAATAAAATCGTTACAACAATATATTCATTGAATCAGCATGTGGATCACACAACCATCATGTTGTTGGAGTTTTACTCAATTAACACATGAGTGATTGCACCTTGTTGGCTCGATGACAAAGGAATGGGGTTGGTTTGCTTGCAAGATCATCATTGAAGATGTGAAGCAACTAACTTGAGCATTTTCTCCACAAAATCGGATCATCTCATGGTTAAATAAAGCGTGTTGATCACAACCTTGACCAAAGATCAGTGCCTTGGTTGATGATCGTTGGGTCCATTTGAGAAACATGGAAGCATGAGAATTTCATTCCCAAGAAAGACTAGATGCCTGAATTCACCCATAGGAGGCATAACCATCCAAAACATTGAAGTGTTATCGGATTTCTGAAGATGATTGCTACCATATTTTTGAAGATGACCGCTATCGGATTTCTGAAGGTGACTGCTACCGGATTTATGAAAAAATCAATAAGAAAAAATAACTTTTTCAATTTTTTAGGAAATCACAAAATCTAATCTAGGAAACCATCAAAACATGGGAAAACAATAAAATCAACAATCACATATCTCATGAAGTTGGTCTAGAGTGAAAATGAAAAATATGGGTGATATATAGAAATATAGATGATAATTTCAAAAAGGATAAAGGATAAATTAAGTAATAATAAGTTAAATGGTCATTGAAAACATGTTGAAACCAAGTCTCAACATCCCCCCGGCCCCCACCCCTACACTCAAGTATTTTCATGTTCTTATGCAACAAAGATATGAATGGATGAACGTTGTCCAGATCATGGTATGTAGTCTTTATTTCCATGTATGACATGATTGTTTCTTGCCTTCTTTTCTTAATCTTCCTTTTCTTTTCTTTATATGTATCTTTTATTCTTAGCTATTTTTTCTTTTTTATTTTAGTAAGGAAAGGAGGAACATGAATTAAGGATTTTAATTCTAACCAGGTTAGATTGAAGTTAATAATAGTTTTTTTTATGTTCTTCGTTATGTATACAGGATGAGGTAAATTTGAATGATGTTTTTTCCATGGAATTTGGCATACAATACAAGACTTGAGTTGAAAAGGTTTGTCTTAACTTGAAGTTCCCCCAAAGTTTAACGATGCCAAAGGAAAAAGGTAATGATGGAAGGAAAAAATAATCAAGGGAGGTTAGATGGAATATGAAAGGGATAAGGAAGTAAGATGTGAAGGGAAAGATCTTCAAGAGTTCAATGTGCATGAATTCCCAAGTTAGATGACTACATAGAAATAGAGATTTCTTACCCATCTACCTTTTTTGATACATGATGATCTGAGAGAGACACACACTAAATATTTGACTACATGATATGAAAAAAAACCTGTAGCAAATAGTGAGCATGCTATAAAAAATGTGAGAGTGCTATCAAATATGTGAAAATAATAGCCTGCTACAAGAAGAATTGTATATCCTATGTGGATATTTAAAATAAGGTTTATAATGTTGAACTCTGAACTCTGAAGAGGAGGGACTGATTCCCTGAAAAATGAAAATGCAGTGGGAAAAATGGGTTGTTGTATAGATGAAAAAACATAGGAAATTGTCTCAAGCTCTGTAACTAGATAGTCTTCTGCAATGATGAAACAATCTCTGTTGCAACTTCACATAGACTTTATCTTTTTGAAACAATCTTCCCTGCTTCAACAGTCAATATGCCATTTTTATTTTCAAAAGAAATAAAAAAGTCTGTAATAATTGTACATAAGATGAAACCATAGAGTCTTCAAGCGTTCCAAACCTGTGGTAAAAAAAATTCATGTGAATGAATGTGTCAAAGTCAAACATGATACAAATTTGTTGGATTATTGGCCATCGTTGCATGTCATTAACCAATGTGAGACAACTTTCCATTGATGACAATGAGTTTCAAGGTACCATAGTACATTCTAAAAAGTACGAATGAAAGAGGTGAAGTCGAGTCACCTGCATAGTTTGAAAATCAGAAGACATTGGTGCATTCCCACTATTGTCAATGAGGAAACCTACCGTTAATGCATGCAAGCTCTAAGGTACTATAAAAATTTCTAGTCTCAAACCTGGATAATGTGTTGAAGTCAATGGGACAAGACTTGTTAGAAGGAGGGCCTTAATGAATCCCACATCGTCTAATGTGAGTATAAAACAAAATTATTTTGAAGAACCACAATTTAAAAAACTGAATTGACAACATGATGCATAATTATGAACACTTCTAATTGGAAATCCGATTTTCATACAAAATTCATGCATGGCTATGCCAAAGAATTGTTTTTCACAACTATGCTTATTCCTATCTTTACTTTTTTCTTTTTTATATAATTTTTTTCTTTTTTTCCTTTTTGTTATATTAAAGAAAATGGAAGAAGGAATCAAGAAGGACTAGGAGTGGAAAGGTTTCCCTCCTCACTTGCCACTTCCATCCAATTTTTCTGAAGTACATCTGCAATAATCTCAGCTTTAGACATTAATTTGTGATACAACCTCAATCTGTGACAGTTCACTAAAAAGGAGACCCAATCTTCATCAATTGTCTTAATCCAGACTGACCCATTCTCCAAAAATGTTTCTATTTCATAAGGCCCCAACCAATGGGTAATGAGCTTTGCTTTGACATTTTTGAACTTGGAATAAAAAATGGAGCCCAGTCACCTGATTTGAACTGCTTCCTTATGATAAATTTATCAGGCCATCTCTTTCTTTGTTGTTGAACAAGAGTGGTTTTCTTAATGGAATCCTTTCTGATCTCATCTAATTCATTGAGTTGTATTATTATTTTTTTCTATGCATATGATAGGTTCATTCCCAATTGAGATTCTTTCCTGGAAGTTTTGATTTGAAACTTGTTGAGATCAATTCCTGCTTCCGAAATTTCCTTTCCCTTTATATTTTCCCAACTTATTTTTTCCATTACTTTTCCCTCTTCTATACCTACCCTTGTTTCCCTTTTCCCTTTCCCCTTCTTCTATCCCTTTCTAGTTACCGTACTTAGTCTCATTTCAAAAATTGGTGGGTTCACAGGTTGATGGGTTTTCATCCCTATCCAATTTCCTATGTCACAAGTTCGACCGACTGCCTTTCTCTATTATAATTATCGTTTTTTCCAACTTCATGAATTCGCGAGGTCTAGCCTTCATTCTACAAGTTCCACGATCTCCACTTTTCTCCCAAAATTCTGTGATATACATTATGAACATCATAATTGTCGTTGGTACCGAGCCCCTAAGTTTTTCATTTCTCTGGAAAGATCTTTTAAAGACTATGGCTAAGTTTTAAAACATGAGTTCATTAACCATTTAAGAAATTGATGAAAGAGGAAGAATTAATGATGTAACATGAAAGCCATAATAATTTATATAGATCTGGAAATAAGCACAAGAATCAGCAAACCATAACAACAAAAGTTGTTAACGGAGTTCGACAATATCGCCTACGTCTCTGGGCCTTTGTCTCGGCGGGTGAGGCTTTCTTATTTCTCTTCAAAGCTTCAAAAGTACATCTGAAAAGTGTCAAATGGATTAAAAAATGATCTGGCTATGTTCTGCTAGATCTCAAGAACCCAACACAACTAACAAAACTGAAAACAGATGAAGGAAGCTCCCGCAAATGACCCGCAAAGTTGCTCTCCTCAATGGCTTCCCTGCATAAAAATGGCTTTGGCTATACAATTATTCATCATTTCTCCTCTTTTGAACCTGTCTAAGGTTGCCAAGAACCTTTGGTTTATATAGATTTCAATTTGGTAACATCCTCCCAACTTCCTCCCAAGATCTGGCCTCAAAAAGAACTCCAGATCCTCCAATAATGGCCAAAATCCATCAATATCATGCTAAAAATCAATTAAAATCTTATAATATAGTTAAAAAATACCACTTTTGGGCCAAAATAGGGCGCAACCCCTGAATTCTCGGGCTCCTGGTCATATGTGCACCCTCCATGTGGCCATGGGCTAGGCTGGCATGCTTGGGCTCCTCCGAGTTTGGGTCCTGGTCATATGCACTTGGCCATATGGTCGCACCCCCAAGATCCACGCGCATGTAGCTAGCTTTGGCCCCTGGTTTCTAGCATTTGGTCACGCACCTTGGTTGGTGGGTTAGCCCGACCGACTGGGCGCTATCCCCGCAAATCCGCACCAACACCAAAGAGTGGCTCATATCAAATGGTCATGTGGAATGGTGAATGCGTCGAGGGATATACCCATAGAAATACCATGCGGAAAACATTTAGGAGTGTGGGTATATGTTGTGGTTATATGGATACACGTCGGGGGCTGGGGCCTAGCCCCGACCCTATTCTCCGCCAAACTTACAACCATTCACATTCAAATATAACATTTGAACTATATGGAATAAGCAACAACATAGGCGGGTTGGTAGCCCGACCCTGCCAAGACTCTTTCCTCACGCTTGGAAGTCACGGGTTCGACTCATGTGGAGTCCATAAAAAATTTCCACCACAACCAATGGAGGGGTGCCACGTGGCAACCCACGACTGGGCCACGTGGCACCATTTCATTCACCCAGATGAGGACACATGTCAACAAACGATTCATCCACCTGCCACTAACATCTTCCCACTCAACATGCCACTCCTCTGCCATGTCACTGTATGGTTGTACAACCTGTATAGTTAGCTGCCATGTCAGCACTGTACGAACTGTACAATCATAAAAAAAATTGCATGTTTGGCAAAACGAACAGAATGTGATATCTTTCTCATACGACGTCTGTTTGAGCCCGTTCAAGTTGCGTTGGGTTCATAACAACGAGGCCTATGCACACATACTTTTTGAAGCGATTCTGAGCACTTTGATTTTTAGGCCTTCCTGGACCCATTTTGCTTCCTGGATCCATTTTGGATCACACCTCCCCACTAAGACCTTTTGGTCCTCCAAAAGGATACTAACCAGTCATCAATTGCAGGATAGGCCACCCCACTTGTTCTCTGTCTTTTAACTATGTCATGTGCACCTATCTCATCAAGATCAATTGCAAAACAACCATGACAACTCACATCATATTGTTAGCCACTTGTACTCTATCATATCTTATTGAAGACACTATCATCCATGTTGAAAACATTAGCAATGATAACATCATAAATATGACTGCAAGTGAGCTAATATGTTTGTAGTACTTTCACGACATTAGCTTATCTTTAAGCAAAGTGTGATTGATCTTCCATTCTACAATCATCTCATGTTCTTGCTTAAGATCAATTGCTTGATTTGGGAAAATTATAGGTGTGTTTCTTGCATGAGTTTCCTTCCTTAATTGTTCCATTGTTTGAAGAGATTGATTTTCTTTTAAGTGATGAGCATGTACAACATATTTCGTCCATGCTTTGATTAAGTGATATTGATTATGTTCCCTGTAGAATATTGCTTTGTGATCATACAAATAAGGACTGCCTAAAACCACTCCACATCCATTGAGTGGCACCACATCACATGTTACCTCATCCACAAACTTAGATGAAATTGCAAACTTTAATGTGCATTGCTTTGTTATGTGCAATTTATGATTGTTTCTTATCCATTTAAGTGAGTAAGGTTTATGATGCATCTTAGTGTTTAATCCCAATTGTTTAACCACTTCCTATGAAATCAAGTTAGATTGAGATCCACTATCTATCAATGTGTCGACCTTAGTATGCCTCATTATGACCCTTATGTGAAACAATTTACTTCTAGAATCAAATCCATCACCAATTTTACCTATCAAACCAACCGCTGTGATTTTAGATTCATCACCCGAATCTGATCCCAAGTTTGTTGGTCGTAATGTTGATGCAATTATTTACCTGCCTTTCCTCTCTTTGAACCACTTCGGTCTCTTCTCGGGATGCAATTTCCAAAAATGGTCATAATCATTCCCTTCTTTCTTGCAATGCTTGCAAGAGAGATTATCTTCCTTTCTTTTCACTGAATTTTCTTTCCTTCCATTCCCCTTCATTTTGTCCTCTTTTCTTGAAGACGATTCCCCTAATACACCAAATCTTGTTTTCCCTGCCTCAATGTATGTTGCTTGAACAAAAAACTCATCAAGATTAGTAGGTGCAAACATAAATACAGTGTTACGGATGTGTGCAGGTAAACCTCCTATATACTTCATAAGAGTTTCTTGGGTATGTAATGGAATGTCTAACATTAATGCCATCTTACAAAATTCATCTGTGTATTCTTGCATTGTTTCTCCCTTTCTTAGTTTAAGACCATGCCATTCAATTAAATCCTTCTCTTTATAACCCAAAGGATAAAATTGCTTTCTAAGTGCAGAAACAAAAACTTGCCATGATGGAAATACATTACCCACTTGTTATGTGCCATTTTTCAACTTGCTTTGCCACCAAATGAGTGTTGTGCCTACAAGTTGAAGCGATGCCAATTTGATTTGAGTTGCCTCATCCTTGATTTGTTGCACACTGTAATAAACCTCCATATGTCTGGCCCAGTTATCAATCCTCTCTGCATTGACTTCACCATCATACATGGGTAATTCAAACTTCACATCAAGTTTGAGTAAAGGCATATCTTGTTTATGTTTGTGGACATGTTTTCTTGCAGTGGATTTGGAACTTGTACTTGAAGAAGAAGAAGTTGATGGAGATGAAGGAGGAGGTTTAGGAGGATCCTCTCCTTCTTCACTTTTTTCCTTTGAATATTCACCTGAAATCGGTCTCTTTCATTCCAAGTAATAGTCATATTAAACCTTCATCATCTCCGACATGGCGAAGAAGGTCTTTCGAAACTCTACCTCATCATGAGAAAGTCCCTCTTTCGATGCCATCTTCTCACTTTGAGAAGTTCTCTTTCTCGATCCAATCTCAGGATTCTCTTCAACAAGCTTGCCTTCACCATGATTCAACTTTTCCTTGGTAATCATGCAAACTCAAAATCCAACCGTCAACTAGCTTTGATATATCACTTGATCAAAAAAGATCTTTTAATGACTATGGTTAAGTTTTAAAACATGAGTTTATTAACCATTTAAGAAATTGGTTAAAGAGGAAGAATTAATGATGTAACATGGAAGCCATAATAAGTTATACAAATATGGAAATAAGCACAAGAATCAACAAACCATAACAACAAAAGTTGTTAATGGAGTTAGGCAATATCGCCTACGTCTCTGGGCCTTTGTCTCAGTGGGTGAGGCCTTCTTATTTACCTTCAAAGATTCAAAAGTAAATCTGAAAAGTGTCAAATGGATTACAAAATGATTTGGCTTTGTTCTGCTAGATCTCAATAACCCAACACAATTGACGGCACTGAAAATGGATGAACGAAGCTCCTGGAAATTGCCCGCAAAGTTTCTCTCCTCAATGGCTTCCCTGCATAAAAATGGCTTTGGATATACAATTCTTCATCATTTATCCTATTCTGAACCTGTCTAAGGTTTCCAAGAACCTTTGGTTTATATATATTTCAATTTGGTAACATCCTCCCAACTTCCTCCCAAGATCTGGCCTCAAAAAGAGCTCCAGATCCTCCAATAATGGCCAAAATCCATCAATATCAGGCTAAAAATCAATTAGTTAAAAAAAAACACTTTTGGGCCAAAATAGGGCACAACCCCTGAATTCTTGGGCTCCTGTTCATATGTGCGCCCTCCATGTGGCCCTGGGCTAGGCTAGAGCGCTTGGGTTCCTCCGAGTCTGGGTCCTGGTCATATGCGCTTGTCCATATGGTCGCGCCCCCAAGATCCACGTGCATGCAGCTAGATCTGGCCCCTGGTTTCTAGTGTCTGGTCATGTGCCTTGGTCGGCAGGCTAGCCCAACCGACCGGGAACTATCCCCGCAAATCCGTGCCAACACCAAAGAGTGGGTCATATCAAACAGTCATGTGGAATGGTGAATGCACTGAGGGATATACCCATAGAAATAATGTGCGCCAAACATTTAGGAGTGTAGATATATGTTGCGGTTATATGGATACGCGTTGGGGGCTGGGGTCTAGCCCTGGCTGTATTCTCTACCAAACTTACAACCATTCACATTCAAATATAACATTTGAACTATATGGAATAAGTAGCAACATGGGTGGTTTGGTAGCCTGGGCCTACCAAGATTCTTTCCCCACGCCCGGAGGTTGCGGGTTGACCAGGGGTAATTTTAAGAACCCCCCCTAAATTTATATGTATAATAAATAGGCGAATCCCCATCATACATAGGAAAAATTGAAGGCTATTTTATCAATAATATAAAATGTATATATAACTTTTTGGCGAATCTTTTAGTCAATTATATAATCTTGTAAGATATTGGCGAATCTTTCACTGTATTATAAAATCTTGTAAAATATTGGCGAATCTTTCACTAAATTATAAAACCTTGTAAAGTCTTAGGGGATCTTGCCTTAATGAGAATTTAGTTCTGTTTTCTTTTTACATACATATCTATGTGATGCACCACCCACTCACCTCCATGAATCCTAATTTCAAAACTGGCATCCCCATACCCACAGCCACCACTGTCCTCATACCCACAACCACAAACTTTGGCTGCTTAACAAAAACCAAATTCAACAACCCAGCAAATGCAAAGAAATGCCAATGCCATTCTTGATTGATTAACCCAACATTTTCAATAAAATTCAAACTGAGCAGTGTAAGAAACGTTGACACCTTCTGAACCTTCACAATTGGGCCTTAAAGTTTTACTTGGAAATATGTGTCACTTAGATTCATTCATACTCCAGCAATCCTAAAACCAAACATAATCTAATCTGATATACTCCTAACCTAACATACAAAAGTTCTAATATATACATACTAAACTTAGATAACCCACTCTTAATGAAAAGCACCTAGATGGAAATAGACTTGGAGCAACATATATATGTGATAATCCCTATTCAAGCCATCAAATGTTTCACACATGCCTAAAGATGTTATACCAGGCTAACAACTTTTTGTTGCACTCAAGATTAATTAGAAAAAGTAGACTTCCTTGAAATTTAGACTACAATAAGCAAGTGCCTACAAAGCATAGACCTAGAAGAACACCAACTCTTTTACATAATTGAAAGGATCAAAAACACACATGCACTTGTTCTTACAAACACATTCATGTTTCAAACAATTAACTTACAAGCAAGTGCAAAGTTCAAATCTATTCACATTTGCACCTCTAACAATAAATACTCACTAAGAGGAGGACAAAATCAAGTCAGAGTGGATTACAAAAACCAAATTCAACAACCCAGCAAATGCAAATAAATTTTGATGCCATTCTGGATTGAGTTAAACCCAACATTTTCAACAGAATTGAAACTCAGCAGTGTTAAAAAAGATGACACCTTCCTCTGTGCCTTCACACTTGAGCCTTGGGACTTCCCCCTATATCATATTGTCATCTTCTTCTTTCGTGCTCTGTTTCAGTTAATTTATGTGTGTCTTAGATTCAATCATACTTGACACCTTCCTTTGTGCCTTCACCCAACATTTTCAACAGAATTGAAACTCAACAGTGTTAAAAAAGATGACACCTTCCTCTGGCCTTCACAGTTGAGCCTTGGGACTTCCCCCTGTATCATATTGTCATCTTCTTCTTCTGTGCTTTGTTTCACTTAATGTATGTGTCTCTTAGATTCAATCATACTTGACACCTTCCTCTATGCCTTCACCCAACATTTTCAATAGAATTGAAACTCAGCAGTGTTAAAAAAGATGACACCTTCCTCTGTGCCTTCACACTTGAGCCTTGGGACTTCCCCCTGTATCATATTGTCATCTTCTTCTTCTGTGCTCTGTTTCACTTAATGTATGTGTCTCTTAGATTCAATCATACTTGGCTAATCATAATGACAAACAGTAACTCAATCTAATCCACACCTAAACTAAGATATATAAGCCCTAATACATAAATGCTAGCCTTTTAGATATCCCACTCTTAGTACAAGTTTTTCCTAGTTGGCACTTGCATGTAGTCTAGAGTCTAGACTATACCATAGGTATTTGCAATAACGGGAAAAATATTCTCCAACTCTCTAAAGGCCACATTGCTCCCTAACTCACGATGTTTTGCAAAATTTGATAAAGGGAAACCCAAAAGCCACTTCTATCATACAACATATGAAGATATCCTTTACATATACCAGTAAGGTAAACATGCTTTGCAAATCATAGTACACACACAAGTTCAAAGAACACTTGTTATAATGTAAATGACAAAGATTTAGAGCTTAACACTGTTTCTAATATAAATGAAAAAGATTTAGACCTTAACAGTGAAAATTATGAAGTATTTGCTTGATTTCTAACTTAAAACCACTAATTACACATACTAAGCCTTGGTAGTGAGTAGTAGAGAAGTAGTCTCAGTCTGTAACTCAATCCATGCAAATATCCAGCTATGCTCTGGAAAAAAGGCATTGTAAAAGGAGTTCAACAGGTGCATTCTTAGATACAGATATAAAGGAGCATGGTTAGCACTAGTTGAAAGCATATCATTAAATTGCATCATGAAAATGAGCTTAATGAGAAGTCTACCAACCCATGCTCAATGTTCCTATCAGTCATTTATTCTAGACAGTAAAATTTTCTCACATTCGCATTCCTTCAATTTTCCCCTTTTCTAAGCATATGTTTATGTCTATTATGCTTTGCATTTGCCACAGGTAGATGATATACGATCCCTTTTCACATTTAAACATCTAATCATGCAAATATATTTACAAATTCTCATTAAGGCAGTCTGTGAGTATATACAGGGCTTTGTTAATGCAGAATGGGTTGGAGATCTAAACCGTAGAAATCTACAAGTGGTTATGTTTTTAACATATTTGGTGGAGAAATCAGTTGGAGAGGCAAGGTGTAGTTGCATTGTCAACTACAGAAACCGAGTACATGGCAGCCACTCATGGAAGTAAGGAAGTTCCATGGTTGCAAAGATTCTTCAATGTCACTTTAGAGATCACCTCACAAACATAAAGGGGTAAAAGATCAATTAATTGTAGTTGATGATAAAATTGATAATTGAGATTTAATTATTGTTATGCTAAACAATTTGCCTCAATCTTTTTAAGTGCTCATCATGAGTCTGAGTTTATTATTTAGAGTTGAAGTGTTGACTTTTTATGGAATTCAAGGATTACATTTATAGTAGAAATATAGGAGAAAAGCCTACAATAATAATGGAGGTTCTAAGCATGTGTCTGCAGTGAAGCAAAAGTGAAAATAGAAACAAAACTTTGGCCAACAAGGAGACAAAATGGAGGTAAAAAGCAAGAAGACTTGAAAAAGGGCAAAGCCAGTTCAGGTAAAGGTAAGTGCTTTTGTTGTGGTAAACTAGGTTATTATGAAACAATGCAGAATTAAAAATCATAATTCAAGAGGGTTGAAGTAGAAAAGGCATACAAATAATTGTGTTGAAGAAGAACAAGATGATAGTGGTGGAGGTAACGAGTATAAACCATTTCTACATATGAAATATAGTGCATTGGAGACGAGTGGAAAAGAGGTGAACCAGTCATATGGCACATAATAGGGAATGGTTTGCTATGTTGGACAGTGACAAAAAATGGGGATACAAAGTTGCTTTAGAATATATGGTAAAAGGTCAAGGCATTGTACTTATAAAGATGCCAAATGGAGAAATTAAGTAGGTACATGATGTACTGTATGTACTAGAATTGACAAAGAATTTGTTCTTTGTAAACCAGATTGCAAAGTAGTACTCTAAGGAGGAGTTTGAAAAAGGTAAGTGACTGATAAAGGATAAAAAGAACCATTACAAGTAGTGGTTGCAGGGATAGAAGGTGGGTTATACAATTTTTTTTACACCCAGAACTTAGCAAGCCTCTGTTTTTTTAAAACAGAAACAAAGTAGAAGATCAATTAAGATTGATAGTGTACGAGGCCCCTGCTGATATTATGGTAGTTGTGGGAGGTATTTACCTTCACGTGTAAACCTCATGAGAATAGAATATTTTAGGGGCGAAATTAATTAATTATTTTTTTCTTTCTTTTTAGAATGAACATTTCGGTCTCATTAGGTTTTTAATTTTAATTAATTCTGAAATTTTCTCATTATTTTGATTGTTGAATACCTATTTCCCTGCACCCCCTTCAACAAGACTTGAGCAAGAAGTACTCTTGCTTTGTCTGATCTGAAACATTACAAAGGTATAATATCTTTTTAATTATTGAGAAAAGATCTGAAAATTGGTTAACAGTTCATCCAAAATGTAAGAAGAATGTATAAATGTTTACTTATGTGTGAAATTGACTTTAACAAGAAACTTCAAATTTTTGTTCCTCCTAACAGAGACTTCTTATTATTCATACGTAGCTTAATAGATGTGAAGTCTTTAATTTTGATTGACTAGGTAAGACTTGGGCCTGGCATGCATACCCCACACACATTAGGTGCTCGTGTTCTAGCATGGCTTGGGAGATGAGGGATATAATCAGGAATATACAAACCTGTCCACAACTATTGCCCATTTGCTATCTATAAAACTCGTTGCAGAAAGCAATGCAGAAAGCCAAGCCAACGCAGCCACAAGTGTGCTTAGTACTGTTAACATTGCCCCTTGCTTCATTAATTCCGTTGTGATACCTGTAATTGAAATTATAAGTATGTTACTACCAAACCTGGAAAAGCAACCTGGAAAATTATATCACTACTTGTAATAAGTCTGTGCATTTCATCTTTAGCCAGTCCTGATCTTTAGCAAAGGGCTGAAAATTTACTTGATGTTAGTGAGTCCTGTATTGCTGTGCTAACTGCAATCAAATTTTTTGATTCCCAACAAAGTGCATATCTGTACAAGGCAGACACAAACATGAAGTTACAACCATTTCGTGAAGCCATGTTCTTTCATAACTAAGAACCTTGAAAATTTATTGTCAATGGCTCCAAATACAATGACTCACACAAACAAGAGAAAGCAAAAAGAAAATGGCTATCTAGAAAAGATGGCTACTAAATGAATCAATGGCATTTAACTACAGTTAGATAGAATGTGAGGAATTTACATATGTAGAAAAAAGTTTACCCTGGAATTTTCATAGACAAAAATCATATAACCATAAACTTGATACGAGTTACAGCCTTATGATAATATAATAATGCTAAAATGTAACAAAAACAACACTATCAGGGACTCATATTGTGTACAAGGCAAAAAGCAATCTTTTGTTTTCCCCTTGCTTGGAGACCACTATGTTTCCCTCAACGGTTATTTTTTTGGCAGAGGATTATATAAAAGAATCTTTATTTTTATAATCTCAGAAACAAGATTTTCTTTTGCTTTATGTTTTTCTACCATAGAGGGACAAAACTATATTTATGAATGTTTATTCATAGAGAAAAAGGGGGCAACAAGAGTAATAAAATACAAAGTGCAAAGTTATGGGAGTGACTAATAATGTAGAAATTTCCAATGCAAAATTGTTTTCTCAATATTTTAATGCAAAGTGCAAAGTTATGGAAGTCCAATGCAAAATTGTTTTCTCAAGATTTTAATGCAAAACAGAAATTTCACCTCTTTGACTAAAGGTTTCCCAGATCTTAGCCCTGTGAATTTTCAGCCTTAGGGTTGTTATGGAATATAGTATAAAACAGCAATGGAAAGAGTACAATATTTCACTTTCTAACAGCCCAAACTTCTAGGCAATTCAAGAAGAAAAGTTACCAAACTATCTTGATAAGTTTCAGCCCTCTAGGTCAACTTATCACACATAAACCAAATCTGAAAAATCACTTTCACAGCAGTTATAACACCAGAAAATAAGCCCTTTACTTCAATTATGATGTCAAATCACTCAACAAAATTGTTTTTTCCTTATTGTTACCACTCAAACTCTACCCCAGGTGGAAAAGTCCTAACCTCGGCAGGAGAGCCTTGAGGCACTACAGGCAAGCTATCCACTGTCACCTCAATAGTCTTGCCCCACACTTCAGACTAAGGAAACTAAGCTACCCTAGCCTAGGGGGGAATCCCTACAAGTCAAGCTAAGCTAGGTCATTGAGTAAAAAGGGGAAATCTCTAACTTGAATTGACAAAGACTTGGTGATTTGTAACTACCCACTCTCAAGGTATAAGGCAATTTTAAGTGAGTAGATCATCAAACCACTAAACTAGAACAAGCTTTGAATAGTAAATTATTTTAGACAAGTGTGCTTATTCATAAAATGAAATTGTGCTTGGAAATGTAATGAAATAGAACTTGCTCAATTAGTCATGGAACAGAGATGCTAGCAAAGTGTGAAATATTTATCCAATGGCACAACAACACTTGAAATTGGATCACAAAATGCGACCATAAGAGTATGGCATTACATCATGTCATTAGAATTTAGAATTAAGGATTAAGAGCCTTACTATCATCAAATGCCACCACATCAAAGAGATCATAACTATGTTTTAGGACAGCAAGGAGAATTGAAGTATATGTTTATTAGATGCAATGCCAAACCATGAAATTACCACGCTTGTTGTTGGTATCAATGACAGTGAGGGCAATGAATACTTGTTCAAAATACCATACAATGATCACAAGTTAATCATCATTTAGAGCATATGAATTTGGTGAATTATCTTGGACAGTTTTTTACCATAAAAACAGTGATTCAATAAAGTATTTTAGGACATTCCATATTGTGAAA
>ML783037.1:87308-98072 GCA_009831015.1 Picea engelmannii | reverse complement strand
ATATATATTTAAACCCAAAAAACCTCTTTATGTAAACAATTCGTCCATCCAAAATTCCAAACCTCTTAATTTCACCCATCGGCGAAATTTCGCCCCTAAAATCACCTATGGAGGGTTCGACTCCTGTGGAGTCCATAAAAATTTTCCACCACAACCAATGGAGGGGTGCCACATGGAAGCCCACGACTGGGCCACGTGGCACCATTTCATTCTCCCAGATGAGGACACGTGTCAACAAACAATTCACCCACCTGCCACCAACATCTGCCCAATCAACATGCCACTCCTCTGCCACATCACTGTACATTCATATGACCTATACAGTCAGATGCCATGTTAGCACTGTATGGACTGTACAGTCATCAAAAAATTTGCATGTTTGGCAAAACGAATAGAATGTGATGTCTTGCTCATAAAATGTATTTTTGAGCCCATTCAAGTTGCGTTGGGTTCGTAATGACGAGGCCTACACACACATCCGTTTTGAAGTGATTTTGAGCACTTTAATTTTTAGGCCTTCCTAGTCCCATTTTGGTTCCCAGATCCATTTTGGATCAATCTGTGACTGTTCACTAAAAAGGAGACTCAATCTTCATCAATTGTCTTAATCCAGACTGATCCATTCTCGAAAACTGTTTCTATTTCATAAGGCCCCGACCAATGAGTGACAAGCTTTCCTTTGAAATTTTTGAACTTGGAATCGAAATGAGAGCCCAGTCACCTAATTTGAACTGCTTCCTTCTGATAAATTTATCAGGCCATCTCTTTTTTGTTGTTGAACAAGAGTGGTTTTCTTAATGGAATCCTTTCTGATCTCATCTAATTCATTGAGTTGTATTATTATTTGTTGCTATGCATCTGAGAGGTTCATTCAGAATTGAGATGTTTTCCTGAAAGTTTTGATTTGAAAATTGTTGAGATCAATTCCTTCTTCCGAAATTTCCTTTCCCTTTCTATTTTCCAAACTTGTTTTTCCATTACTTTTCCCTCTTCTATACCTACCCTTGTTTTCCTTTTCCCTTTTTCCCTTCTTCTATCCCTTTCTAGTTACCGTACTTAGTCGCATTTCAAAAATCGGTGGGTTCGCAGGTTGACAGGTTTTCATCCCTATCCAATTTCCTATGTCACAAGTCCGACCGACCACCTTTCTCTATTATACTTATCCTTTTTTCCAACTTCGTGGATTCGCGGGGTCAAGCCTTCATTCTACAAGTTCTGCGATCTCAACTTTGCACCCAAAATTTCGTGATATACATTATGAAAATCATAATTTCCGCGGGTACTGAGCCCCTAAGTATTTCATTTCTCTTGCATGCAAGTCCGACCGACCGCTTTTCAACACTTAGCCAATTATCGATCATCCATAACCACGGGTTCGTGGGTTCATGAAAAGCTCCATATTCAAAATTTCTCTCATCCATCCCCGCTATCTTTGTGCTTTTCCCAATATGCATTAAGTGTGGTTTAATGCTAATAATTGATTATGCGTGATTCAAAAATATAGTCATTAATAGTGAAGGACTTGAGGATATTTCTCATTAAATTGCATTAAAATGCTATTTGCCAAAGGTTATATTATTGTCATCTCTCCAAAAAGATTCATTTCAAGTTAGTATCCAGTTGAAAGAATACTCTCGTCAACCTATGGAAACAACATCTAAACAACAGTTTTGTGGTGATACTTTAAATCTCTTTGGTTGTGAAGACCAGAACTTTCAGTGGTCCAGAGCGTATTCATATTACTCCCCTCCTCCCACACAGAAAGACATAATCTGGGAATTTGGAATCGCTCGCGCATGATGTGCTCCTGAGGTATTTAACTGTAAAGAACTTGTTGCGTGGTGCGTGGAGAAGTACGTGCCAAGCCATAGAATTATACAACTCCAAGGTCATTCTCCAATTTCCCTTTCACTACAAGTCTTTCACAAGATGTTGAAGCTTCCAGAGCCAACTCTTACCTTCAAAGGAGAAGACTGCAGAGATTTCTTGAAAAAACATAAAAATGGCCTTGACCTCCTGCCTGAATATTTGGAGAATCTTGCATCTATTCTAGAAGACATAACCAGGATCCAGGTCAACTCTTTTAAAAACCCCTTTCAAGAAATCGCATGGTTGTTTACTAGGTTGACAGGTCAGGAAATCATTGCTACCATTTCTCGCATGATTCTATATATTTTATATTTTACAGTAAAAGAACAAGCCATCTTTGACTGGGGAAAATTGATTTCTATCGAAATCTCATCCCTATTAACGCACTATAAAAAGGATAAAAAAATCTTTGTGGCATCCTATTTGATATTCGCTATAGTGTATTGTTGTCAATTACCAAAATTGACCATAAGTAAGAGGGTGAATCGTGAAACAAATCCAGTTACCTTCTGGTATCAGGCATTATGGAGACATAAGACCCCTTTGTATTTTTATTAAGTTTATAATGATTTCATCTCAGTCTTCAAGAGGCTATTGTTTGGAGAGAGTACTTCAATGATATATGACCAGGCTAACACATTTCTAGAGAGAAAAGGAACGATAGAACAAATGTAGAATCACAGTGTAATAAGGATATTTTGTTCCAAAGAAAATCCTTCTTTTCTCTTGTATCATGTATCTGACAAATTATTCATTACATAGGTAGCAAGGAAATACAACTTCTGACTAAATTTTTTCCACGAAAAAAAGAAAAATCAATTCATCCTCTTGCCATGGAAGATTGGAGATTTCATATTCAGAAACATAAATAAAATCGATAAGTTTGCAAATCACTTCAACAATGTAAATTTAAAGTGTGCCGAAAGGATAAAGAGTTTTGATACTAATAAAATCTTTGTGGAACATATGTTGTCAGTAGGATTCATTAAATCATTCATCCATACTATCTTGAATGAAGAAGAAGATAACACTCAAAGTTCTCTGGTACACAATGTTGGTGACTTAGAAACAGTACTCAATACTAACGAGTTTTATAAGAAAAAAGGAAAGGGTCCCAGTGAAAGGAGCGCCCAGTCTCCAATTGTTACTCCCAAAACTACCACATATCGGAGCAATTCTCCAACAGCTCACCCAGTTAGAAATATTTCCAACAGTAGTTCAAGCGGGGAAGGAGAGAAGAATCCTCCCCCTGGGAAACTCAAGAATTCACATAAGTTACCTTTGAGAAAGAAAAGGAAGAATTTAATACAAGAGGAAACAATACATGGTATGTCTCTTGACTTGAGAGAGTTGGAAGGTTAATTTTTCAACAGTAAAATTAGGCATGAAATAAACGTCGCACCAATGAAAAACTACATTGAAGATTGGCTCAAAAAGGCAAGTGAAAAATTAACCAAAGAAGGGAAAGAAACAGTTGAGACAGATCCTATAACCGTCAATGAAGACAATAAAAGGACAACAAAAAGAAAGTAAAAGAGGAGAGATACCATCATAGTAAGTTTATTCTGATCACATCTTGTTTTCTTTATCATTTCTTTTATCCAGATACTATGCTTCTTTGACTAGAAAGGTTTAACTGAAATCTGATAACTTATCTTTGTCTTCTCTCTAGGTCTTGCTATTATGTCATCGCCCACCATCCTCTTTATACAAATTACTTCATTTTTATACTTTTTTTATGGTTCGCGGGAGCCCCAATCCCATTCCTAAGTACAAACACATTTAAATTTCAAGGATTTTTAATATACTATATATTTTTCAGAAATCCCAAGAGAACTATTTCGAGATCAGTTTTGACTGTACTTTCTAACTCTAAGTTTTGAATATAAAGTATTTGAGATTGATCTATCATTATATTTATTTGAGCTCCCCATGTGTTTACTCTATTAAAGTTCTCTTATGCACAAGAATTTGCAGCTAGAAGAGGCCTAACTTTCCTAAAGGCAGCTCAAAAAACCTTTATAGGCAGAACAAAGAAGCTACACTTCTCCTCATCTCCTTCAGCAGCCAGCATCAAGGTTAGAAATCCTTTCACAAGATCATCATCTCTTAAAGATGCTGTTGAAGAACAGTCCCTACCAAAAGTCTCTATCCTACAGGAGAAGAAAGATAAGGGCCAAGGCATTGGAAAGCTTGTGTCCCTTTTTTCAAAGATAAACAATTGATGAAACACTAAATCTACCACCTATACAGGCTTCTAATATTTATTGTTCTGAGTTTTGGGTTTTCACAAAGAATTAATCCCTTCAACAGTAGTAGCGCATACATTATGTAGTGTTATGGTGCTACGGAATAGTCTATTTTTTATGTTCCACCAGTTTGCTACCTACAATGTTGTCAATTCGCCTAAAGCTAATGGTACTACCACTACCCGAAGTTGCTACCCATTCTGCACATGTCCAAGTGAAGGTGTTGTGTATTTTTATGGCGTTACCTAAAGTTTGATAGAACACATAGGCGGGTGCTACCTAAATTTTGACAGGAGACACATACGGGCACTACCTAAATTCGCTACCTAAATTATGGCAGAAACCAAACTGTGCAAAGACGTTTCTGCCAGTTTTGAGTGACACACTTAAAACTTGTACTATGAACAATTGCGAAGGTGTTTTTGAAAATTGGAGGTTTTTGTTTTTCACATACCAAATAACATAAACCTCTCTCAGGTTTTCAAAATGTGTTATGGTTAGAGAGATATTTGACATAGAAGTGGTGTTCTGGAATGTGTTGTTAAAACTTTGTTTAAGACTGTTGAACTTGCATTTTTTACCAGTTGACTTCCAGAAGGATTTTCGGGTGAAATAAGATGAATTTTCAAAATATGAAGGAATTTATTGTCAAGAACGGGCCCATGAACATTAACCTCTTTCAGTTTTCACACAGGTGTCACGGATTGGGAGATTCGAAAGAATATTTGAGCCCTATGTTTTCAGTTTTCATGATTTCTTGTTTGAGACATATTTTTGTGACACCTGTTGCGGCCAGATGGAGATGAATTTAAAGAAACTGAGAGAGGTTTTTATTCATAACGATATTATATACAAAATCCATTCTCATATTTGACGCATTTGTTATGGTTTGAGAATTACAAGTGGAGTTTGGAAGCCTATTTTTCAGAATTTCACCTCTTGAAAAGCAGGAAATTAGTTAAAACGTGTCATTTTCAGTTTGTAGTTGTTTTTATTTTGGGAAAGGGGTTGGAGTTTGAATAGGTGAGATAGAAAGGACCTATATGACTATATATTCATTGTAAAAGAGGGTAGGAGGGTTGGATTCATGATCCAAGAGAGGAGAGACCCAAGAGGTTTGTTGTAAGCTTTTCAAGAAATGATAATGAGTTGCAGGGCATGAAAGCTTGATGTTTTCCTCAAAGACTTGTCTTAGTTTTTTATGTGAAAGATCTCAGCTGATGAGTAAGACTTTTGATCAGATAGTTTATTCTCTATGTGTTATCATACTTCTTATATTTTCTTCAATTAGATGTGTTTTTGTTTATATGAGGATTGTATGAACAAAGTTTATGTTGAGGATGTTGTGATAAGGATTATTACAACAGCTGCCACATGCACATCTTTTTCATTCTGTGATGTTTTGAAAGGTTTTCTAACTATTGCAGATTCTTCCTGTAGTGACTGAAAGAGGGTTGCTTTTCAGTCTTAGCTACACTTTGTGTTTTTCCTAATTTCTTCATTCACACTTATTTGATCTTAGAACTGATCTAGGGCCTTATTCGACCTGATTTGCTGCCCATAGGATTTTAAGTCAATATTGTTGTATTTCATGGACTCCATGCCCAATGGCTTCATTTCCTTCTTGATTAATTTTACCTCTCAAAGTTTCCTAAAACCCAATTTATCAAATCAAGTCTTTGTATTTCTATGTTAGAAGGCTTACTCTCATTTACAGTCTAGGAGTGACTCTTGGAGTGATAACACATGCAAACCATTTTATTTTATTTTATGTGATAAAAAATCTTTAGTTTAACTATGATGGATGTGAGGAAATTTTGTCTATTTTTTTCAAATATATGATGTGTGCGGTTCCTAGTCATCTCTCAAGAACTCATTTTTGAAAACAAAAAAAAAAACTTTTATTTTGCTGCAATTTTTATTTTTCTTTGAATGTCATGACAGACTTTCTCAAAGTCCTACATTATTCTAAAAATTTAGAATCCCAAGAAAATCTTGAAATAAAGAGGAGTACCACATCTATAAAAATGCATGGGGATTTGTATCCCTGTGAGGTTGTCGTTTTGGTCCTAACGGATTCAAGTGTCAACAAAACTCTATGGAGAGAGGGACTTGCTTTTCATAGACCAAATCATAGGGTGTGAATCTAGTAGTGTTCTTCCAAGTAGTTCTATAATCGCACAATGCTTGAGGTGGCCAATCTGCCTATTCTCCATGACAAATCTGAACAATTTTTGTCAAAATGGCTTCTAGGACTTTCTTGGTGGATTATTCTTATCCATTAGCTTGTAGATGGTACAAAGAATAACTATTGTGCTTAATTTGGTGTTGTTTGGTGATAGATTGGAAGAGCTTCGACGTGAATTTTCCCTTGAACTATGACAATTTCTCTAGGCACAACAAATCGAGCGAAAATATCCTCATAAAGAAAATGTGCAACTTTTTGTTCATTAGATTTAAGTAAAGTTTTGGCTTCTACCCACTTAGTAGTGTAATCAGTGCATATAAGAATGTACCTTTTCTTTCTTAACAATGGACTGATATTCCCAACAAAGTACAAAACCCACTTTTCAAATGGTTCGATAAGTACCTGAGGGTGCAAGGGCATCTCATCGGTCAGTACTGGTCGACCAATTCTATGAAAACTATCACAACTCTTTACATATTTCTTGGCATCCTTGAAAAGGGTGGGCCAATAGTACCCAAATGCAATACCTTATAAGATGTCATTTTTTTGGCAAAGTGTTCCCCACATGACTCATCATGGCATGCCTTTTAAACATCAAACATTTTGTCTTCTTTGACACACCTTCAGATGATGAGATCTGATTTGGTGTGGAAGAGATCACCACTAACCCATGATTAGGTAGCACTTTACCTAACAATATTTTGTTTCTCCCTAGATGACAAGTGTTGAGGTAACCTTCTAGTATCCAAATAGTTGGCGATGTATGCAAACCACAGAGAGTGAGTGGGTACAACAAATAAATTTTCATCCAGAAAGCTATCGTCTATAAGAGTAATTTTACCTTCATTATGCATTCTAGAAAGGAAATCTACAACTAGATTTTCCTTACTAAGTCGATCTACAATAATGATATTGAATTCCTGCAGCAACAAAAGCCATCTAGTAATCCTAAAATTAGTGATTGTTTTGTTCATTAAGTAGAGAATGGCAGAGTGATCAGTGTGAATGAATACTTCATAACCAATAATGTAATGCCTAAACTTGTTTATCACATGAACAACTGCTAAAAACTCTTTTTCCATGATAGTGTAATTAAGTTTGGCAGGTGTGAGGTTCGTACTAACAAAGTAGATGGAATACTAGAATTGGTTTTCTTTCTACCCTAAGAAAGTTCCAGGAGTGGTGTCAAAGTCATCCATGGAAATGTGAAATGGAAGAGACCAATTCGGTCCCCTCAAAACATGTGCAGTAGAAATATTTTCTTTTAAAGTCTCAAATGCATGTTGACATTGATCATTCCAAGAAAATTCAGTGTCTTTAGAAAGCAACTTAAACAATGGTGCATCAATCTTTGTGAAATTATCTATAAATATCCTATAATGACCAGCATAACCAAGGAAAATTATTGCCTCTTTTAGAGTGTTGGGCACTGGGATCTTTGAAAGCACTTCTATTTTTCTCGGATCTACCTCAATCCTTGTAGAAGATATAATATGTCCAAGAACAACACGTTTAGGTAACAACATGCAAAAATTTTCATGACTTAAAGAAAGGTTGGTTTCTTGGCATCTGATTAAGACTTTCTTAAGGTTCTCTAATTCTCCCTCAAATGAGTCAGTGTAGACAATAAAATCGTCCATATACACCTCACTTAGACATAGATTAAGTCCAGAAATATTCCTAGCACTGCTCTCTAGAATGTGGCTGAAGCATTACATATTCCAAAGGGTAACACTCGATAAGAGAATCTCCCCCATGGCCCTATGAATGTATGTTTTTCTTGGTCCTCTTGTGCAATTTGTATTTCATTATAGCCACTAAAACTATCCAGAAATGAAAAGTACTTCTTTCTTGCTAGGGTGTCTAGAACTTGGTCGATGAATGTAAGAAGGAAATAGTCCTCCATGGCGGCTTTGTTCAAATCTCGGTAATCCACAAAAATTCTCCATTTACCATTATTTTTGGGGACTACCATGAGAGGTGAGACCCATCTACTATTGTAAATTGGATAGATAAATTTGGCATCAAGATTTTTTTGCAAATAATATTTAACTACTTCTTTAAGAGTTGGTTCATGTGCCTCTCGGGCTTCCTGATAGGATGAGCATCATTATGATTATAAATATGATGAGAGCGAGTGTCGGGGTGTTTACCTTTCATGTCATGGTATTCCTATGGGAAAGCATTTGATTGTTCTTGTAAAACTTGGATCAATTTTTCCTGTTGAGATTCAATAAGATGAGAATTTATATGAAAAACTTTACCTTGGTTGATGTCAATGGGAATGTTGTAGAACTTTTTTCTTTGCGTGGTGGCTTCCAAAGTATTACATAATGAATATAGGTCTATTATATCACTAGTTTCCTACACATCAGCCCAAAAAATATAATCTAACGGAAGAGAAAACAAATCAGAATTCCATGTAAATTATGAATTGCAGAGAAAAGTGTTGATTTGGTTTTCCTTCATGTTTCCTTTGAAATTCAATACCTGATCAATTGTAAAGACTGGATGTACAAATTTATCATCACTTTCTGCATTATCATATCATATAATATTTTCCATCTCAATGAGGGGATTTGCAAGTGTGTATAAGGTTACTTGTTTCATTGAATCTCCATGTGAAATAAACATGTTTCCAAATCTACAACCTATAAAAGCATTTGCGGTAGAAATCCATGGCCTGCCCAAGATTACGAGATGTCCTCTAGAAGGAGACTTGGGTTGTAATACCATGAAGTCTACATGGTACTTCCATGAATCCAAAGATACAATAACATCATCTAATACTCCCTCTACAAGGAACTACCATGAAACCAAAGATACAATAACATCATCTAATACTCCCTCCAGTTTTATCTTGGATCTATTAGCTAATTCAAGGACGGTAGGAGTTGGATGAAGATTGGGAAAATTAAATTGCTCCATGGTTTGTATGATCATAATTTTAATGGATGCTCCAAGTTTGATTAAATTATTTGAAACATAGATCCCATTAATATACATAGAGACAATGGGGTTACTAGGATCTACATATTTATCTACAAAAATATGTCTAGACATCAGGGCTACATATTTTCCAATGAATTGAATGGTGGGTGGTTCATTTTTCTTTCTTCATGATTTTTTTAAACATTATTCCTTGACTATTTTTTCATAGATAGGTATGTTGGACACACTGACCACACTGAGAAGGGGGGGTGAATCATTGTATGGCTCTTTTCACTTCTTTACAAAACACCTTAGTTGGTAATTACCATTTTCTCATTAATTCCATTCATACTTAGTTTCTTTCATGTAAACATATCTCAACAATATATATCATCAATAACCATCACCATAAAGAACACAAGGAACAAAATATATATGCATAAGTTTCTTTTTTATTATGGACTACAATCCTTGGGGTTTATCAACATCAACTGAAAAGAGAAACAACTCCAAAAGAGCACAACTCTCAATGCAAAACGTAGCTTGCAGATCTCAACACCAACTAAGATGTGAGAAATCCAATCCTCGAGTACAAGACCTTGCTTTTGGACAGATACAAATATGTCAACATGTACACGACCTATTTATACTGCAACCCGTGTTTGTACATGATCTTCTTATACTGCAACACACGTATGTACGCATCCTTTCCTCTATCAGCCTGCATACACCTTTAGAAACTAGGGTTTATGAAACTTCACAACTTTTTCCCTTCAGACCCTTCCTACCTTTGTCACATCCACCAGTAACCTATCAGTACTCAACATGTACCATACCAAACACAAACAAATCTACACCATCCAAAAACATATGCATGCTCCTCATGCATACACCATCATAGATCATGGATATCTCTCAATCAGAACATAACTAATCAACTAACCAGCCACCATCTACGATATCCAAACATCAAAACAACCATACAAAGAATGATTCAAGCATTCACCATACCATAAGGAAAACTAAGCATCAAAATAATATGTACTCATACCAAAACCTCTATAACATATTTGAACCTGTAGAATGTTGATCTTAAACATGCTTCAGAATTCAAGAACCCAACACCAGCACTTACTCAATCTTTTCATGTCCTTTCCAAAATGTATGTGCCCTTCTCTCCTTTAGCCCACATACATATGTTCCCTGGCCCACTGCAACCCGCGTACTACTTCACAAAACTAGGGTTTTCTGAACCTCCGTAACTTTCATCGTCAAACCTCTGACTTATGTAAATTTTGGTGCGTCCATGAGTACCTGCAATGAATCTTCCACCAAAATATATCTTCAATATGCTCAAGATATTCACACACATAAGAGACCCTTACTCTCTTATTTATACTTCTCCAAGTAGCTTCCTCTAGGGGTTATCATCTAACTAGCTTCAACCAACTTCCTTCTTTTGGGGCTAACCCACTTCTAACCACTTTTTCCACTTACAACCACTTTTCCAAAAATAATAAATTGTCC
>ML783037.1:49439-65588 GCA_009831015.1 Picea engelmannii | reverse complement strand
TATATATATATATATCATCAACAAATGATAATAAGAGCTGTAAATTTAACCACCAAAATCAAGTACAAGATGTTGGAAACAAAGTTAGCAACAACTAGATAAACTTCCAATGATTAAAGAAAGAATTTGATGATGATTAGAGGGATATTAGTTAGTGTTATCAACAATATTTTTAACATCCTTATGTTTGTAGCAAACAATTTCTACAACAACAAATTCTAGCCACTAGATTCAACAAGTAAACCACCCAAAAGATAGCTAATAACTAGTAGATTAATTATGGCAGCTTGCAAGTGAATTTCAGTGGTAGAATAGTGAGTAAAAAATAATATAAAGATGAGTTTTTTGTGTCCCTATTGGCTATAGCATAAATTTATAACAGAAATGAGATTATTTGTCCAATCAAGACGCCCCTAAGGCACAACAAAGCTTATAACATGTAGAATTAAATCCAACTTGAACAATTGCAATCTCTCAAGAAAGCACGTATACTAATGCATGAATATTCAATATCCAATGCAAATATATTAGTTCCTTATTTAATGGGTTATGGAGTATCTTGTGTAAGAGATAGGGTTTATTACTTCTCTAGGGGTGTAAGCCTTTTTTACACCCCAGAGCAAACTAACCCTAGAAAGGTAAATCTACAAGGGTGTAAACCCTTTTACTCCTTGTAGGAACCTTTGAAAAATAGCTCTTTCAATGCAATAAGGATAGATATTGATGGAGGGTGTATGCCTTTATAATCCTCCAAGGATTTAGACAAATTAACCTTGAAACAAGAAGAAACAATACAACTGTGTAGAGATTATTTACCTGGTTCAAGAGATAGCATGAAAAACCCTCATTTGTCAAGAATATTCCATCACATTACCAAGAAAGAATCATCCAAGATATAGCACCTATCCTTCCTTCACCAATAAACAAGTAAAAACATCCACAAAGCACCAAAGAGAGATAGAGTGAATTTCCCAAGTAGGGAGAAAAATTCAGCCAAAAGAGTATGAAATTCTCAAGAACATCATGATAAATGAGTTTGAGATGACCTTTATTTATATGAGGTGAATAATTTTGAGTCTCTTTAGAGGTTTCCAATAGGTTTGTCTTTGACATTGTTTGGGATTGTTTTATGGTCACTTACAAGTATGTTTTTTTAGGACAGACTTAAGGCTATTGCCAATGTTGATTTCATGCTCATTTATGCAGTTGTTATAAAGGTTTATTTATGGAAGAATGTTTGTTGTCCAGAATTAGCTTTTAACGGTCATAAAACATGAAATACACCTCTGATATTTTCCAATTAAAATGTTGATAGTAAAATAAGGGGAAAACCAGTAAAGAGGAATTTATTATGGAGTTCTTAAGGAAAAATTACAACAGAAATTACAAGTATGCTACAACCAACTTATCTCAAGTTTAGCTACCTATTTCTCCTTGGAATATGTTCCTACAAGTCCTTGAAGTTTGTGCCCTCTTATCCTTGGAAATCATTCCCTTCTTATAGTTGGAAGTGTGCCCTGTTGTGTGCTCTCTTCCAAAACAATAAGTGCACCTTTATTCCAAGAGAAAGTGTGCCCTTCTTTCTTGATCTAGTGTGCCCTCCTTAACTTATGCACCCTATTCTCAAGTGTGTTCCTCTTTCCTTCTTCTCCTCTTATCCTCACTCTCACAAGTGAACAATGTGCCCCCTCTTCCCTCATACTCTTTATTTAAACTCCTCATTAGGCTAACCTAGGAACCAATGGATAGGATTAGATCTTATCCAACCAAGATCAAGGGTGGAGATTAGATCTTCCCCTTTACTTAAGTTCCCTAAGTCACTTTAGGTTGATAAAGTCACTTTATGATTAATGAGCTTATAAAGTCACTTTGACTTTATAACATAAAGTAAAGTGAGGGAGGGGTACTTTTCCCCCTTTAGTGTTAGGAACATTAATAACACTAGGGGACCATTTCCCAAGGTAACAAAACTCAACACTCCCTCTTACCGAGGAAAGTGTTCTTCATCACTCCCATGTTGTCTCTGAAGTATACATGTTTTCCCCTTGGAAAATACTTTGTGAGAATGTCTAAAATATGTTCATCAGTAGATATGTACTCAAGCTGAATTGTTCCTCTCTAAACCCAATCACAGATGAAGTGGTATCTGATCTCTATGTGCTTTGACTTGTCGTGAAAGAATGGATTCTCAGAGAGTTTGATACAAATTTGATTATCACAGTGAATCAATGTAGGCCTCAACTCATGACCAAATAGACCAACCAATAATTTTCAAAGACAAATAGCCTCACAATTGGCCTGACTAGCTACCATATACACTGTCTCAGCAGAACTCAGTGCCACTAACTTTTGTTTTCAGTTGAACTAGGAAACAACTGTTGATCCCAACCCAAAACATCACCCTAAAGTGATCTTACTGTCAACTGTACATCCTAACCAATCTGAGTTTGTATATCTAATCAACCTGACCCCATCGCCTCTGGCGTAGTCCAAACCATACTCCATTGACTCTTCTATGTACCTAAAAACATGTTTTGTTGCTATCAAGTGCACTCTCCTATTCTCTACCATATACTGACTGAGATTGTTCACAACAAAACAAATATCTATTCTAGTGTTAACCAAATACATCAATGAACCAACCAACTCACCATATATCATGGAATCCGCCATATTAGACTCAGAAGTATTAATCTTCCTCTAGTTGGTGACCATAAGTTTTGACATGGGTTGCAATCCTCCATCTGAAATATGATCAGAATATCCACTGCATACTTCCCTGTCCAAGAAAGACATTTCAATCCTCCTTCCAAACCTCTATCCCTAAGAAATAATGCATCAGTCCTATGTCTTTCATCTCAAACTCTGAAGAAAGACCCCTATTTCAATCAACTATGAGATCCTCCCCTCCAATGATAAACAATTCATCAACATATATGATAAGAATGAGAGTATCATCTCCACAAACAATGTAATAGAGATTCAAATCCACCTCACTCTTCTCAAAGATTATCTGCAGCAAGTAAGAGTCAATCATGGAATACCAATATCATGGAGTTTGCTTCAGACCATACAATTCCTTTTTCAAGAGGCACATGTGGGAATCTCTCCCAAACACCTCGAACCCTTGTGGATGCTCAATGTATACCTCCTCCTCTATAATACCATTCAAAAATGATGTCTTCACATCCATCTGATGGATCTTCCAACCCATCTCTATTGCAATTTCCATAATACTCCTTATGGAAGTATATATCACAACTAGTGTTAATGTCTCACCATAGTCAATCCCATCAACCTGAGAAAATACTCTCGCCACAAATTGAGCCTTGTGTTTCTCAATGTTGCCATCTGCAATATACTTAATCTTGTACAACCACATAGAACTCACCACTGACTTCTCCTATGTTCTAGGTACCACCTCCCACACATGATTTTGCATAGTGGAATCATACTCCACCTGCATGGCATCTCTCCAGACATGTTGGTCTATTTCCTGCTCAAAACTAGTGGGCTCAGAATATGTGATGATATTCACCATGGCCAAGTAGGAACCAAACCTCTATGGTTCTCTGCTCTCTCTCATCAACCTCTGGGACTCACCAACATACTCCTTGGATTCCTTCAAAGTCTCTTGAAACCATCTCGGTTTCATCGTCCCTAAAGTAACCTCCTATGGAGAAGTACCCTCATGACCCTCGGTCTCATCCATAGATCTTACCATAGATGTTTGATATCCTGAAGCACATGCACCTATGATCTGTGTACTAGACACTTGTGATCATGTAGTTGTGTTGGGTAGACCAGTCACCCCTGAACTCGGTGTAATAGACACCTAAGGCTATGTACCATGTGATGTATCATCCTGCATCTATGTGACTTCATAAACTCTATCTTTCAACTCAGAAGATCAATGAAAGGATCTATCCTCCTCAAATGTAACATCTCTCCTCACAACAAATCTCCGTAATGATGGTATGTAGATCTGATAGGCCTTTGATACCCCATTGTATCCAACTAGGATCCCCTTCTCTATTGTGGGATCCAAATTTTTCCTCTTCTTAGAAGGGACATGAGAGAAATTCAAACAGCCAAATATGCAAAGGTGTCCAACATCTGGCCTCCTCCCAGTGAAGGACTCCTCATGAGTCTTGCTCCACATAGCTACATGTGGAATCTTTTTCTGTAGATACACTGCAATACTGCAAGCCTAAACCCATAAGAAAAATGGTAAACCCTAATCATGCAACATATATCTCACTATCCATGTTCTTCCTCTCAACAACCCCATTCTACTAGGGGTTGTAAGGAACGGTTTGTTGGTTGTGGAGCCTAATTATATTATTGTTTCAGAGGTCTTTGTTTTTAGTGATGTTTATACCCCATGAATACTGTACACACTGGAATATTGTACACCCCTCCACTCGGGGGGGGTTCCCCCCCTGTAGGGTCCAAGGGGAGAACCCCCCCGACTGGGGGGTCCGGGGGAAAGTGAGCCCCCAACGGGGGTTCATGGGAAAATCCCTCGAAGGAAAAATTGCCTTGTAAATGTATATTGTAATTTCATAGCAAATTTGGAGCGTTCATTATAAGGTCGCAGATCGGACGGTAGAAGTTATGTTAGGGTTTTTTTCCCTAAAAGGAAACCCTCTTCTATGAGGGAAATATATTGTGGCTATGCATCATTAGTGAATATTGTATTCTGAGAGATGAAACTGTGAGACAAATAAGAGGAAGTTACAATGGGTGTGATGCAGGTTGTATCCCTTCATTTGTTGGATAATACTAAAGGAAAGACCTAGAAATTTCTCTGGTGGACGTAGCCCACACTAGGTGAACCACATATATCTGTGTCTCTATTTTATTGTGTATCTTATGTGTTTTATTTATGCATTTGTCTTATTTTATTGCTCCGCGAGCCTATTTTTCTAACAACGAGTATCAGAGCGAAAGGTAACTCATAGGAAAAGAGGGTTCCTAGTTCGAGTGGGAGCAATGATGGAAGATGAAAAGTTTAGTCGAGAAATTTAATGGTCAAAACTACCAGTTATGGAAGATGCAGATGGAAGATTATTTATATCAGAAGAATTTATTCCTACCATTGGGTGGAATAGAAAATAAGCCAATGACCATGAAGGATGAAGAATGGGAGGTTCTTAATAGAAAGACACTAGGAATGATACCACTAAGCCTGGAAGCATCGGTGGCTTTTAATATTTCGAAAGAAAAGACAATGAAGGATTTGATGGATGCATTGGCTAAACTGTATGGAAAACCCTCGGCATCCAATAAGGTATTTCTAATGAAGATATTATTTAATATGAAGATGTCAGAGGGTGGGTCTATTGCATATCATTTAAATGAATTTAATATGGTTATTAATCAACTAATTTATGTAAAAGTGGACTTTGATGATGAGGTCATGACTCTTCTAATCTTGTGCTCATTGCTAGAAAGTTGGAATGGCTTGGTCATGGATGTAACTAACTCTGTCTCTAGTTCAAAAACTTTAAAATTTGATGATGTTTTTGGTGTTATCCTTAGCGAGGAAATGCAACGGAAAAGTACAAATGAGACATCAGGTAATGCATTAAACATGGAGAATCGATGAAGACAAAAGGATAGAGGAAAGGGCTCGAGGAACCACAAGAATTATAGGAAGGGAAAATCCAAATCCATACTGGGAAATATAGAGTGTTGGAATTGTGGGAAGAAAGTACATCTGAAGAAAGACTGTAGAGCTCCAAAGAAACAAAGAGATGGACAACATGAGAAAAATCAGGAAGCAAATGTAACGGGTGATGTGTTACAAGATGCTTTGATTCTTTCTGAAGATAATATTTCTGAGTCTTGGGTAGTAGATTCAGGGGCTTCATTTCATGCCACACCCCATAGGAAACATTTTATGTATTATGTTCAAGGTGCTTTTGGACTGGTTCAATTGGGTGATGATGCACCATGCAAAATTGTTGGAATGGGAAAGTTAAAAATAAAGCAAAGGAATGGAAACCAATGGTTGTTGAAAGAGGTAAGACATGTTCCAGATCTAAGGAAAAATATAATTTCAATAGGGTAGTTGGCAAGTGAAGGTTGTACATCCATATTTACAGATAAGGTGTGGAAGGTCACCAAAGGATCACTGGTGATAGAAAAATGAGAGAAGGTAGGTAGATTGTATTTATGTACTAGTAATATTGATTCTTCTATCTCTTTAGCTTCTACAGGAGTGGATACAACATTGTGGCATCATAGGCTTGGACACATGAATGAGAAGGGCATGCAGATACTTCACAAAATGAATTTTCTTCCATATCTTAAACAAATTGATTTGGATTTCTCTGAGCATTATGTTTATGGAAAACATAAGAGAGTAAGATTTCTCAGAGTCGGAAAATAAAAGAAGAGTGAAAGGTTAGAGCTTGTGCATACAGATGTATTGGGACCAGCTCAAGTATCATCTCTTGGTGTCTCTCGTTATTATGTTACTTTTATTGATGATGAAACTAGAAAAACTTGGGTTTATTGCATTCGACAAAAATATGATGTTTTGATACCTTTAAGAAATGGAAAGCTTTGTTTGAGAATGAGACAGGAAAAAGGTTGTAGTGTCTCAGATCAAACAATGGAGGTGAATATTTATGCAAGGAGTTTGATGATTATTGTTCATACCATGGGATTCGTAGAGAGAAGACAATTCCAAGAACACCACAAGAAAATGGTGTGTCAGAAATGATAAACATGAAAATCATGGAGTGTGCAAGAAGTATGAGATTGCATGTTGGGTTTCCCTTACAGTTCTAGGAAGATGTTGTAGATATTGTTGTTTACTTAATAAACAAAGGACCTTCAAGCTCTTTGGATGGTGGAATTCCAGAGGAGGTATGGACAGGTAAAAAGGTAAACTATTATTTTTTGAAGACTTTTGGTTGTGAAGCATTTGTCCATATTGATAAAGAAAATAGAACAAAGCTTGAGGCAAAATCCAAGAAGTGTACCTTTATTGGATATAGTGTTAATGGTTTTGGTTATTGCTTATGGGATTATGAAAATCACAAAATAATTAGGATTAGAGATGTCATATTCAATGAGACAGTCATGTACAAATATTAGTTGCAAGGAAAGAAACAGGGAAAAGAAAAAACAGAATACACAATGCTTGATGAGATCATTGAAAAAGAAATTCCGAAGGTACCAAAAAATCAAAATATACAACAGGAGAAACATGTACCTCAAACTCCTGCAAGTGTTGTTAGAAGATCTACTAGGTTAAGTAGATCCTATGAATGATAATCTCCTTCATTGTATTATTTGTTGTTGACTGATTCTGGTGAACTAGAATGTTATGAAGAGGTAATGCAAGTAGGCACTAAAAATAAGTGGGAGCAAGGCATGAAAGAGGAAATGGATTCTCTGGTAAATAACCAGACTTGGGATTTGGTTCAGTTTCGTGCAGGAAAAAGAGCATTTCATAATAAATGGGTTTACAAGTTGAAGGAAGAATATGGAGGCAAAAAGCGGTACAAGGCTAGACTTGTTGTAAAGGGGTTTGCACAAAAGAAAGGTATAGATTTTAATGAAATATTTTCTCTTTTTATTAAAATGACTTCAATTAGGACTATTTTAAGTCTTGTAGCGGTAAAATATTTACATCTTGAAAAGTTAGATGTAAAATTAACTTTTCTCCATGGGGATTTGGAGGAAGATATTTATATGCAACAACCACAGGGGTATGAGGTCAAAGGGAAGGAAAATTTGGTATGCAGGTTGAAGAAGAGCTTGTATGACCTAAAGCAAGCTCGAAGAAAGTGGTATTTGAAGTTTGACAGATTTATGATATAACAAGGTTATAGTAGATGTCATTCTGATCACTGTGTTTATTTTAAAAAACTAGAAAATGGAAGCTATATTATCCTTCTTTTTTATGTAGATGACATGCTTGTTCCAGGGTCTAATATGTAGGATATCAATGTATTCAAGAATAAATTAGCTAATTCATTTACGATGAAGGATTTTGGTGTTGCAAATAAAATCCTTGGTATGAGAATAACAAGAGATAGGAAAAATTGCAATTTGACATTGTCTCAGGGTGAGTACATAGAGAAGGTGTTGGAGAGGTTTAGAATGCATAATGCAAAACCAGTTAGTACACCTTTGGCCAACCATTTCAAATTAACCAAATAAATGTGTCCCAAGACACAAAAGGAGATAGAATACATGTCGAGGGTCCCTTATTCATCATCAATTGACAGCTTGATGTATGAGATGGTTTGCACAAGACCAGATATTGCACATGCAGTGGGAGTTGTGAGTAGGTATATGAACAATCTAGGTAAAGAACAATGGGAGGCAGTAAATTGGATTCTCAGGTATCTGAAAGGTACTGCTACTCATGCATTATTTTTTGGAGGTTTAGACATTGTTTTGCAAGGATATGTTGATTCATATATGGCATGTGATAAAGATAGTAGGAGGAGCACCACAGGGTATGTTTTTACTGTAGGTGGAACAACAGTAAGTTGGATTTCGAAAGTACAAAAGGTTGTTGCACTTTCAACAATAGAAGCAGAGTATGTTGTTGCTACAGAGGCTAGTAAAGAGATGATTTGGTTACAGAGGTTTATGGGGGAATTGGGAAAGAAGAAAGAGAATAGCAAGTTGTATTGTGACAACAAGAGTGTCATTCATCTTGCAAATAAATCATCCTTCCATTCGAATACTAAGCATATACAACCGAGGTACCATTCCATACGATCCGTCTTGGAAGATGGACATTTGAAGTTGGAAAATATGCACACTAGCCAGAATCTTGCAGGCATGT
This sequence comes from Picea engelmannii, assembly GCA_009831015.1. Lineage (NCBI taxonomy): Eukaryota > Viridiplantae > Streptophyta > Pinopsida > Pinales > Pinaceae > Picea > Picea engelmannii. Next base: position 56,770 of record ML783037.1, on the reverse strand, counting down.
TAACAAAGGGAGTAATCATGGAGAAACTGAGTTCCTGATCAGTTTTAGTTGGTCTTCAAGCATGAAGGTGAATATAAGAAATTTTCCAGGTCCAAGGTGGAGTATAGTCCAACAGGTACAACTACAGTGGAGTTGTTGTGATGAGTCTCCAAGTGGGAGATTGTTAGTTGTGGAGCCTGATTATCTTCCTGTTTCATAGGTCTTTGTTTTCAACTGTGTTTATACCCCATGAAGACTGTACACGTCGGAATAATTTACACCCCTNNNGGAAAGTGGGCCCCCGGTTGGGGTTCAGGGGCGAAGCCCCCAAAGGAAAAATTGCCTTGTAAATGTATATTGTAATTTCATAGTAAATATGGACCATTCATTATAAGGTCACAGATTTGACGGTAGAAGTTATGTTAGGGTTTTTTTTCCCTATAAGGAAACCCTATTTTATGAGAGAAATGTATTGTGGCTATGCATCATTAGTGAATATTTTATTATGAGAGAGGATATTTTGAGAGAAATCAGAGGAAGTTACAACATGTGTGTTGTAGGTTGTATCCCTTCATTTGTTGGATAATAATAAAGGAAGGACCTGGTAATTTCTCTGGTGGACGTAGCCCACACTGGGTGAACCATGTATATTTGTGTCTCTATTGTATTGTGTATCTTCTATGTTTTATTTTCGTATTTTTCTTATTTTATTGCTCCACGACCCTATTTTTCTAACACGGTCAACTATCTCCTAATACCCTCCTGGGTGCAGACGTCTATGAACTCTGTGGAGGTATACTCAACCCCATTTCCAACCTCAAGATATTGATCTTTATCCCTATCTGTTTCTCCACAAGAGCCTTAAACTCTTGGAACCTCTTGAATACCTCACTCTTGGTCTTTAGGAAATAGATCCAGGTCTTCCTGGAGTGGTCATCAATGAATGTCACATAGTACTCACATCCACCCAGGGAAATCGATGACATGGGCCTGCACACATTAGAGTGTACCAATCAAGTATCCCAATTGATCTATTGTCATTTCTCAGAAAGACGGTCTTGGTGTACTTCCCAAGAGCACACCCCTGCAAACCTCCTGATGCTTGTTGCCGATCTATGAAAATCTTGTCACAATATCCCTCAACACCCTTAGAGATTCATGATGCAAGTGAACCATCCTCCTATGCCAAATATCACACAATTGATTGTTTTTACTACTACCAGTCAAGGCATGTAATGGCTAAAAGATTATTTTGTACAGTTTCCCATCATGAGTCCCAATCACTCTAGCTGATATGATATTGGACCCCTTAGGGTGAATGAGGACCTCATCGCCTCGAAAATACACCTCAAATCCCCTATCTTAAATGGTGGAAACTGATATCAGGTTGTTCTTCAACCCATGGACATACAAGATGTCCTTGAACACCATGGATGGCCTCAAATCCCTCTGAAAGGAAACTGTGCCACACCCAGCCGCCTTAACTATGGTGTTATTCTCAAGCACTATATCCAACTTGATCCTAGATTATGTAATATCAATAAAGTTCTCTCTAACACCATACATATGACTATATGATCCACTTTCTATGTACCATACATTGGATGGTATCTAAACTTAGACATAATGACAAGCAAGGACATCTCCCTCCCAAACTGAGAGGTGAAATCATCCTCCTCAGTTGATGTTGTTGTACCACCCTGCTTATTCTTATTCATGTTGGGATACTGTATATCATAGTGCCCCATTTTGTTACAAGCAAAGAATTTAACTTTCTTCATATCCCTCTGTTACTCACCTCCCTTTTGTTGTTACTTGGCCCCACCCTTGGGACCCTTCTTTGTCTTCTTCTTGCCCTTTGCAAAAAGAGAAAGATACTCACATGTTAGGTAGCTAGAGAGGTAGTGGAGGCCATTCAATGTAAGGTGGAATAGATCCACTATATTATTAAATAAGTCCCACTATGGTAGTTAGATATAATAAAATGGTAGTTAGATATAATAAATGTAAGAGGACTTCTTAGAAGGTTCTGCTTCTAGAAGATTCCTCCTCTAGAATGTTCTTAGGTGATGGTAGCACTATATAAAGGGGTTCAAGCAATGTAATGGGATATGAAGAGAATCTTTGTATTTAGAGTTGAGGCTCATTAGGAGGTTTCCCCCTCAAAGAGGCAAGTGAACAGGAGAGGATCCCTTCCATAATAGGATCCATTGTATAGTGTTGCCCTACCCTAAGGGTTTGATATAATAAAGTGGTGGTTTTCTATATTGTGGCATATATATTGTGTGGTGATTGTATTCAGATATATTTGATACTATTGTGGTATTTTGTATTCATGTCTTTGGTACTTAACAATTGGTACCAGAGCACTTTTCTTGGCAGACATTGTGGGAAAATATTTTTATTTTTTTTGCAGATTTATTTTTTTGGAGAGAAAAAAAAGAGGTCTGCCACATTCTGAACGCTTTCTATAGGTTTTTGTGCAAAATTTTTAGAAAATTATTGTATATCTGATTTCCTCTTAGAAAAATACCCAAGTTAAAAAAACAAATTGTCTGAAATGGAATTCAGGAAGTAAATTTTTTTTCATTTTAAAATCTGCAATTTTCAGGGTTTTTTCCACGAACAACTGCATGATTTTTTTAAATTTTTGTAGCAGATAGAGCTAAATTTTCCAAAAACAAATTACAGATATGAGTTCCTTTCACAATTTCACCCAATTTCTAAAAACAAATCATATGAATTGGAGTTACAAAAGTGAAGATATCTCTGATTTAAAATATCCATTTTTGGTGGCTTTTCGTGACGACGACGAGACTGCAGAGTCCATAACTTTTCACAGGGTGCTCAGATTGCTACAAGATCAACCACATTGGATAGAGAATTTACAAATATTTCTTTTGGTATATTGTATGTGATGTTTCCAATGGATTTTCACTCTCAAACCCTCAAGGAAATTCTACACATGGTTGAAGCATTCAAATCCCAAATGCATGACACATTGCATAACTTTCAAGAAGGTTTCAGGGATGGTTTTCGTAGTATTCATGAGTCCTTGGCGAGCATGAAGGAGAAATGTACTTTGGTGAACATCATGGATGAATATCATCAAGAAGTGTATGCTTGGTATGTTTTGGAGGACAATTGTGATGATTTATATATGGATAGTTGTCACTTCTAGGATGAAAACCACTTTCATCTTATATTTGATGACTCTACTCCCCCTAAGGTAAAGAAATTCATGGAGAGTAAACATGATCATTCTATGCATATTCTTCTTCAATTTTATTATTCTCCAGTTGAAGAGAATGAATTTTTTGTTGGTTCTAAATATTTCGATCCACATGACCAGTGTCAATCTTTAAAGCATCATCTTCAGTTGGTTCCCAAGTTCCAATATCTTCAGTGTGGAGTTCACATGATCACTTGGACATGGGACCCAGATTCACAATGGTGGTTCAACTACTTCATCATAGTGGCTCACATTTATACATGAGACCTTGGTTCTCCAGTCTTCTTCAGCATTATGGTCCACAATTATCCATGGGACCCTGGTATATGGTTGTCCACCCTCATAACAAGCGTTGAGGACAACACTTTCATAAGGGGGATGGAATGTTAGGTAGTTAGAGAGGTAGTGGATACTATTCAATGTAAGGTGGACTAGTTCCACTATATTATTAAATAATGCCCACTATGGTATTTAGATATAATAAATGAGTAGTTAGGTATAATAAATGTAAGACGACTTCTTAGAAGGTTTTGCTTCTAGAAGATTCCTCCTATAGAATGTTCTTAGGTGATGGTAGCACTACATAAAGGGGTTCAAGCAATGCAATTGGATATGAAGAGAAGTTTTGGATTTGGATTTGAAGCTCATTAGGAGGTTGTCCCCTCAAAAAGGCAAGTGAACAGGAGAGGATCCCTTCCATAATAGGATCCATTGTATGGTGTTTCCCTACCCTAAGGGTTTGATATAATAAAGTGGTGCTTTTCTATATTGATTCATATATCTTGTGTGGTGATTGTATTCAGATATATTTGGTACTATTGTGGTATTTTGTATTTAGGTCTTTGGTACTTAACATCACCATCATCCCTACCATGTTGTTGACTAGTAAATCCTGAGCCAATCCTGAGCTCCTCTTGTACAAAGCTCTCCCTTGGTTTGGAGAATCCATTTAAGGTTATCCTCGCCAACTCTGATGGATGCACTATCGCCCCCACAATTGCCAACTCATCATGAATTTGAAAAAACCTCGTGAGGAATGAGGCGACTGAATCATTCTTAGTCATATTAGTGCCCCTTAATTTCTCCTGGAGCACAATCTTTTGGTTTTGGTTAGAGATCTGGTAAAGGATACACAAAGAAATGCCACATCTGAAATGCAAAGTCCTTACTAGAAACATGAGGAATAATGCAGTCTTTCACTACATCTACGAAAGTCCTATTGGCCTTCATGTTTCTCTTCCTAAACTCTACCAAGAGCACTGGATCTCTAGGAGGGACTGTATGACTCTCCACAATGTTGCATAGCTCACCCTCCTCCAAGATCAAGACTATCCTAGCCTTCCATGGAGACCAATTTCCAGCTCCAACTAGCATATCCTCCACCCTCAACCCTCCAACTAACATGGTTGCCAACTGATGAAAAAAACAACCAAAGAAATATGTTGTCCACACACCAATATCATATGTGAATTTGAAGCTTTCAAAGTGAGATAAAATTTCTTCCCATTGTCTACAATTTATCAACCCTTTATTGCGCCCTTATGCTATGATACCATGAATAATTTTGAGGCTCTTTAGAGGTTTCCAATAGGTTTGTCTTTGGCATTGTTTGGGACTGTTTTATGGTCATGTACATGTCTTTTTTTTAGGACAAACTTAAGGTTGTCTCCAATGTTGATTTCATGCTCATTTATATTGTTGTTATAAAGGTTTATTTATGGAAGAAAGTTTGTTATCCAGAATTAGATTTTAACAGTCATAAAACATGAAATACACCTCTGAGTTTTTCCACTTAAAATGTTGATAATAAAATAAGCAAACCACCTAAAATTACTCAAGGATTTTTCGTCAACATGACCTTGGAAAACCCCCAAGGGGAAAACTAGTAAAGAGGAATTTATTATGGAGTTCTTAAGGAAAAATTACAACAGAAATTACAAGTATGCTACAACCAACTTATCTCAAGTTTGGCTGCCTATTTCTCCTTGGAATTTGTGCCTACAAGTCCTTGAAGTTTGTGCCCTCTTCTCCTTGGAAATTGCTCCCTTCTTGTAGCTACAAGTGTTCCCTCTTCCACAACAATAAGCGTGCCCTTATTCCAAGAGCAAGTGTGCACGTCTTGCTTAATCTAGTGCACCCTCTTCCTTGTGTGCCCTCCTTCATGAAAGCGCGCCCTCCTTGACTTATGCGCTCTCTTCTCAAGTGCGCCCCTCTTTCCTTCTTCTCCTCTTCTCCTCACTCTCACAAGTGAAAAATGTGCCCCCTCTTCCCTTGTACTTTTCTTTAACCTCCTCATTAGGCTAACCTAGGAACCAATGGCTAGGGTTAGGTCTTAGCCAACCAAGATCAAGGGTGGAGATTAGATCTCCCTCTTTACTTAAGCTCCCGAAGACACTTTATGTTAATAAAGTCACTTTATGATGAATGAGCTCATAAAGTCACTTTGACTTTATAACATAAAGTAAAGTGAGGGAGGGGTACTTTTCCCCCTTTAGTGTTAGGCACATCAATAACACTAGGGGAACACTTCCCAAGGTACCAAAACTCAACATAAGGTCATCTAACCCTAATTTGTCCACTTTTGCAAAAGTCAACATCAAATTAGAGAGGTTGACCTTCTCTATTTTCCTTTTACAACTTAAAATTACATAAAATAATCCCTTAAAAGGGTGACGTCATGCCCTAAAAGTGGATGCTAGGCCACAAAGGTGAGACATTGAGCCTCTAGATGCAAGTCGTTGGGCCTCCAAATACCACGTGTCCATCTCTCATGCTTTGGAGTGTCATGTCATGCATCTTCCTTCTTCAAACTGTTAATATTATGGTAGTTGCGGGAGTTATTTACCCCCACGTGTGAACCTGACGAGAATAGAAGACTCCGGGAAGCAAGAGAAACCCTAATGAATTGGCTAATAACCCTAGAAGCCTTGTCATCTCAAGAAGATAATTTATATTAGGCTATTAGCCTCCAAGAGAAGAAGTCGGCCATAAATAATAATAATATACTGAACAGACACATACCCAGAAGGAGAAGTCGGCCCCAGCAAAACTGGCGGGATTACTATAAGTACAGGGCGCCAGTTCTCATTTGCAACATCTCAGAATTGTAGTTCTGCAGTTTGGTGTGCACTGCAGTTGCAGTCTGGTGCACAGGTTTGGAGGAAGAGCTAGTGCAGCTACAACAACAAGAAGTTCTCAGTTTTGGCTTGAATATCTATTGGCTAGGGTTTGGAACATCTGATCATCTTTTTGTGATGTGTTATCCTTGGGGATTGATGCGCTACTCTTTGTTTGGCTATCTAGCCTAGGGTTTGCTTCCGGAGGAATTCTCAGTCAAGGTTCAGGTGCTCGGAGGGAGGCTTCAGCCTATGGTTGGGTGACGAAGGTATCGTCAATGGTAAAACGAGCACACCATATTCTATATTCTAACAGGTTATGGGCCCACACCCCTTCAGTCAGCCTAAAATGCTAGAATGAAACATAGCCGCTAGACATTGAGCTCGTTGAGGAACTGCCTCTAGGGTTACTAGCAGAAGCAATTTCCAGAAGCACTGCAGCTAGGGTTACTAGCAAAAGCAGTTGCAGAAACCCTAAACCTCTTGTCGAGGCACCTTAAGTGACGAGATTGACCTAATCTCTGGATAGATCAGTGTGCCCTAGCCCAGTGCATCTCCTGGTACTCTTAGAAGGCCAAGACGTGAAGTTTGGATTTCTGGTCAAATCTAGGGTTTGACCAAGTCAAGAAAGCCATGACAAACTCTATGAAGTCTGAGAACAAGCTAGATGGAGTCTCTAACTTCAGAGCATGGAAGACAAGGATTGACCTCATCCTTGCTAAGAATAAAGTGTTGGATATTGTGAAAGGAAAGATCGTGAAGCTAGAGTTTGAAGAAGGAGAAGAGAAGGAACCGCAGAACATTACAGCTATGGAGAAGTTCAAAGACGTTGACATCAATTCCATGAGTATCATAGTGGATTCTATAAAAGACCACTTGATACCCTACATCTCCCATCTTGACTCATCGAAGAAGATGTACGATACCCTAACAAATCTCTTCTCGGTCAGAAACATTGGACAAGTTATGAGTCTGAAGAATGAGCTCCGTGACATGAAGATGAA
>ML783037.1:17363-38211 GCA_009831015.1 Picea engelmannii | reverse complement strand
AGAAACCATTTTGCAGAATAAAGATACTATTAAAAAAAACCTCAAATCAAAATTTAAGGAAAAAATGTGGTGTGATAAAGAGTTAGAGGAAAAAAGAAAATTAAGGTATTATAAAGATGTAATCAACCCTAATCTAGAAGATCAAAATTATCTATATGTTTCGCTAAGTGTAAAGAAAAAAATAAGCATTGCTAAGATAAGAACAAATTCTCACGGTCTCCATAGTGAAACTAGGCGTTGGTCAATTCCTAAAACACCATGGGATGAAAGAGTGTGTCACATTTGTGACACTAAGAAAGTTGAAGATGAAAAGCACTTTCTCTTAGATTGTCTAGCCTATACCCATATTAGATCTCATTTTCAAAATATTGATCAGAGTACCAATCTTCCTAACCTCTTAACTCAACAAAAATATGGTGATCTTGAAAAGCTTCTCTTAATGTTTTTCGAGTACAGAAACAAAATTCTAAAGAATCACAAGTAATCACTTACCCTCTTAAGGTCATATGGACCAATTAAGTCTTAGTAGACATTAATCATCATCATCATCAATTTCAAATTTTATAAATATAGAATATACAAATTATAATTTTTTACTTCTTTTATTTAATAACATTTTTTATTTTTTTATCAAAAATTGTTTATTATAATATTTTATTTTCCATAAAATGTGATCCATTAAACTTCAAAATCTTAAAAATATAAATTATAAATGTATTTATTTCTTTGTAAAAATTATAAAATATAACATTTTATTCCCCATAAAGTAATCTGTAAAATTTAAAATCTTGAACATTATTTTCAGTTTATATTAATATATTTTTTTATTTAATTGGTCTTCAACTAAGATTTAAAACCATGTTGTATAATTGAAATATAAAATTGTGAATTTAGTCAATGTTGAATTTTGTGTAAACATTAAAATGTGACATCTTGTCTTATGGAGAGAACCATGTTATCATTAAACATTTAAATGGTACTTTATTTTACCCTCAATAGCTTTTAATATGTTCGAACATATTTTATTATATAATTAGAATTTTTAATACAAATATTAGATATTCCGATGGCTGAGCATCGACGTCCTCTTAAATAATGTTCCACGTTTTTCGAGCCAAAAACTTTCACGTCAAATTTTAACGTAGAGCTCCGACCACCACTCACCACCTTGCAATATAGAACAATACAATCATCAAACAACTTTTATAAGCTTCCTCCAAAGAGCTCAAACTATTGATATTAGTCCTTAATATTTTATTACATTGATTCCACACATTGTGACACCTATAGGAACGGGGACCATCATGATCAAATTGTGACTCAGGTTTCAGATTTTTGCTTCTCGTTTTGGTAATGAAATTATTTCTTCTTTATATCGTGTGCTCTTCAATAACCCCGAAATGTGTCGCTAATCATTATTCTATGTGGTTGGGTGAAAATTGTAAACCCACTAACATGGAGTATTCAGGTTTTTAATAATCTCATCAACACATAACATCCCTTTCAAAAGCATAAAGCAACGGGGAAAAGAAGCCTGGGAGTGGAGATGCACCAACCCCAAATTTAGTTGGTGGAGGAAAGTTTTTGATGCGACGCTTCCACCACCATAATTAGAGAATATAGTCGTAGCTTTCTTGCATTCGCTCTCGACTAAAAGGTTTGACTTTTACATTATTTTGTCATTTTCCTGACATGGAATTTGTATAAATGTTTTTTTTATCACAATTCATTTTTTTTTTTTAATGAAGTGTGAATGAGAATGTTTATTATATTTTAAATTTAATGAAGTTTATTAGATAAATAAAGTGAGACTAAATGTAAGAATAAGTTAATTTTATGGTAAATATAATTTTTTTTATAAATTTTTCTCATACATTTGAATTTTGATATTGTATATTTGATTTGTATAAATGGCAATATTGGAAATGGAAACGAAGTACAATGAATGTCTCTGGAATTCCTCTAAGATGTGAAAAATGGTAAGAAAATGATTTTTCATTGTTAAAATTATCATTGTTGGATTTTCCGAGTTGAATGATAAAAATGGTGGATTGTTAAATGGATTTGTTTCTATATTTGAATATGTTGGAAATAGATCTATCAAGATCATTATGGTTTTCATAAGTCAAGAAATTTTGAAGAGTAATTAAGTTATGAAATTAGGGAAAGTTATATCTCTTTTATTAAGGGTAAATCAAGTTAAAAGGAAATGATGTCCATCCAAGCTTCTTTATATCACAAATATTACAAATTCATTCATCTCAAAGATGTTTTTGAGTTAGTGGAGCATATCACACTATTTAAAACAAAATAAAGGACATTTGAAGGACACAAAGGTGGACTTTAATCCACTTATATGTGCACAAGTCTCCACATTCGACAACTACCTCAAGGTGATCCCATGGCTCCAAGGAAAGCTCTCATGGTAATTGAACCTTGCTCAATGATTAAAAAATCCTCACTTTGCACCATTGGATCCAAGCTCTTTGTGTTTTTCTAAATTGAAAGACATGGGGATGGACATTGATGCACTCAAGTGTGAATGGATCTTGAGATCACTTAATATAATCTCTTTGGGTGAAACCACATGTTTGACCACTACCTCAAGGTAATGCCCTTGTTAGAATGGAACATTTCCCATTGATGAAAAACTTTTCACTTCTCACTAATTATAAGTTGAAGGACACGTGGGTGCAATTTGACCCACTTATGTGTGCACAAGATCATTTAATATAATCCCTTTGGGTGCAACCACACATTTGATGACTACTCAAAGGTGATAGGCTATGGTTGTAAGAAAAGTCTGCACATGAATGGAACATTGCCCACTAATGAACCTTGTAGTATGATAATTTCCTCTTATTAATGATTTCATTATCATTCGAAGTCTTATCTTTAAACTTTATAGGGATGTAAAATTTAATATCAATGATGTTGTTAATTTGGTTTTATTCATTTATATTTTAATAGTTAAATCAAGCTTCATAGTAATTTGTAGCTCAATTTCTTTTAATCTTGTGGTGAATACTCCTCTTAATTGAAGTGATAATAAACAATTTATCTTAACTTAAACAATTTATGTGTATAATCTCAATATCCAATAGTTGAATACATTATTTTTCCAAGGAAAACTTTGTGGAAAAACTCAATGAATGATTCCCTACATTTGTGGATGACATCTCTAGAAAACCTATTGACATGGAGGAATGTGTTTCACTCAAGTGGATTCGAATTGAACACTTGTTGGTATAGAACTAACTAAATACCTAACATCATTGAAGACAATTGATTTAGTTAACCTCTTAAACTTATAATTAAATAATTTACTTAACACTTAATATACAATAAATTGTCACTTAAAAAAATAAAATTTAACCTAGTAAAATAAATTACATAATATTAATAATATCTCCAAAACTTACATTGAATAATACATTTAGTAAATCCTAATCTAAATGTTTTATGAATTAATCTTTTTCTACCACACAAAATAATAAAATAATAGAAAAATAAAACAATGTTTTTGTTTTAAAATCAGATAATAATAAAAAAAATTAAATCAAATTAAATTAAATTGATAGAATTATAAATACTATATGTTAACATTACACAATTATAACGATAGTATTTAAAAACCTAAATCCATTTTTACATTAATTTTTTATAACAATTACCATACCACAAATTTTGCTTACAAGATTGAAAAAATTATAACTCGATTACATCCCCAAAAAATAAAAATCCAATCCAATTAAACACCATGACATGTATGATTGAATAATTAACAAATTGACCCCCGATGGGGTGCCACGTTGCGCAGCAAGGCCATGCGGTATAGAGCCATGCTGGGCCTTAAATACAGGCCGTCGGCTCCCATCCCCTCACCATTAAGGATGGGAGCAAGCCCGAGCAGCCAGGCCCATGGGATGAGTCCTCCCACGCGAGTGAAGAGGATGGATGCACAACACACTAAGAAGGTAGCCTTAGTGGTCGATCCCGTCATATCCATCCTCATGAATATCTACGATTTTGGTCGGGGAAGAACTCATTTCGAGTTTGAGCTGCAGAAGCCAGGCATCTCTGAGCTCCGGTGCAGTTATAGCAACCTCATCGTCGCTCTGGTCATTGTTCTTCTCATACACATGTCGAGGGAAAGAGGTAAGCCCCGCAGGGGCGCTGCCTGGGATGCCTTTGATGCTCGCTGGAAGAGACAACAGAGATTTGAACAAGCGTTGTCCATGGATCAGACGCAACTTGTCCACAAAGAAAGGAAGCCCAGAACACCTCCCATGGCCTATGTGGAGGAAGTTTTTCCAGAAGAACCCATTCAGGCTCCTCCATAATACCTCCTCTTTACAGTACACGACAATTGGAATCCGCCAACCTGCTTTCCGGGGGAAATTACCATGAAGGCCACAGGGAAGCCGCATAGATGCCACAGAGGGGATGACTAATTGGAGGAACCCCCTACCTGCTATATCGAAGAAGAAATTCCGGAAGACATGTACGCGAAGGCGACAACAAGCGCAGGAGAATGCTCCTTAGGCATGGGCAACCGAAATGCTCAGCGTGGACATAATTGGTCATGGAATCTGGATGAGGACATGGGAACGCAGGGAAGGAACGAGACAGGAGAGGCGGAGGCAATCCGACCAGGAGGTGCACTGTCGAAGGATAGCTGGGTGAGGGACGGTTGCATGGCTCATATGCCACATCCCCTATCCATCATGCAAGAAGAATGGTGTTTCCAACTGCCATTCTTCCACCCGGAGCACCTGGAGATGATGTTCGAATTGAGGAGCCTGGTGGAGGACCAAATCCATCGTGCCATGTTAATCAGCAAGCGCATCGACATTCTCTATGACGCCTACTCCAACACGCCACCAGGACAGAGGTGCCCGACATCTGCACAACCCTTCGCGCTGCCAGCCAGAGCAGGAAAGCAGGGAGAAGACGCTGACATGTACAACGCAACGACCACCGGGTAATTGTTACAGTTAATGGTTATGGTTAGAATTTCGGTTTTGCTTAGAGCCAGGGCTCTAGTACCGTTCGAGTTTCATTATGTTGTAATTCAAAGACTAAGGAAGTATTTTCAGACTAAGGGTTGCCATATGTCTTGGTTTCCTCCAGGAAGGACAAATGGCAGCCCGTTTTTTGCCAAAGACTGCATAAGAAGTCGACTGTCCCAGTTTCGGTTAACTTAGCGGGACACTTGGCAATCCAAACGTATTTGTATGATTGAAAATTAATGCAATAAAATCCAAACCTTTTTTACTTAAAAAAAAATAAAATTAACAAATTGAAAACGAAAGTCTTGGTTTACCTAATGTTAGCCTATTAAGAATAAAGAGTCATGGTTCGCTTGAGCTTTAATAATAAACTAATTTACATCAATCATTAACCACTTGGATACCATAGAGCCTTCTCTCGGAGAAAATTTTAATGACATTTAATATAGTCATCTTTTAAATAAATAAATAAACAAAACCCACCATTCGTGGCATGGGAAGATTCCTAATGAATTGTTTAAAAAAAATTACTCAATCATATGGTGAACACTTTCTCGAACAAGGTGGGACTTTTCCAACGTTTGATGTGAATTCATGACACGTGTAATGTGTTTTTAAAAATATATATTTCTATGTTTTATTTAAATAGCATATAGGTACTCTCTTCCTTTTTAGGCACTCCTTTTTTGGTTACTTTGTAAATATTAATATTAAATTAAAGTTCAATGCATCTTGAATATGAATGTTCATTCACCCATTTAACCTTTCCTATACGATGATGATGGCTTTAATTATTTCAAAAGATACATGTATTAACTTATTTTAAAAGATGTATTATGTTTTTTTAATGTAATTATATAATTTATTTAATTATTTTATTTTAACCTTCATGTAATTGATTTTGATTAAAAATAAATTGAAAAATTAAAACACTTAAATTAATTTATAATTATATATCTCATAACATCACTAAGAATTATAACATAAAAAGATCACTAATAATTATAACATAAAAATATGTAATGTATATTGCTGGTCAATTTCACCTCAAATAATGAGACGAGATTGAGCATAGGTTTTAAAGCAATACAATCATAACATCACTAATAACTATAACATAATAAGATATAATTAATATTGCTATTCAATTTCACCTCCTTAAATAATAAGGAAAAGATTGAGTATAGATTTTAAAGCAATACAATATTCTATACACCTAATAAAGGTGGTGTATTATTACAATGATACTTCATTGGTGTATTATTACAATGATACTTCATTACTAAACATAGTAATGAATATGGGTTATGGTATTGAAACAAAGATGTATCTACGAACCTTACTTAAAAAAATTATCTAGCATTTTTAGGGTGTTTTTAAGTAAATGGTAATATTTTTAAATCGAAATTGTAAAAATTATTTAACTATTTTATTTTGAGATTTATTTTATCTATATATTTATTGTTTTTAAGTAAATGGTATTTTTTTTAATTGAAATTATAAAAATTATTTAATTATTTTATTTTGAGATTTATTTTATTTATATATTTATTAATATGTAATTTAATTGATTTTGATCATATATAAATTTAAAAATAAAACAATTAAACTACTTTGTAATTATATGTTTCATAACTTTACTAATCACTATATCATAAAAATATGTAATATATATTATTATGTTTTAAGAGAAAAATGGAACATAAATTTCAAAACAATACAATATTATATACAATGATATATACATTGTATTGTGTATTATGATGATAGTTCATTACTAAATATAACATCATATCATCATTAACATTTGCAACAATATATGGACTCTTTTGGCATACACATGAACCATTCTGATATATTATATACTTCTAATAAATATTTGTATCCAACAATATATGAATCCTTTTTGGCATGATGATGATGATGATGATGATGATGGTGGTGGTGGTGGTGGTGGTGGTGGTGATGAACGTCCACTAAGACCAAATTGGTCTATCAGACCTTAGGAGGGTAAGTGACTTGCATATTATACACCTCTAGTAAATTTTTGTATCCAACAATATATGGACCCTTTTTGGCATATACATGGACCCTTTTTGATGATGATGATGATGATGATGATGATGATGATGATGATGAACGCCCACTAAGACTGAATTGGTCTATCAGACCTTAAGAGGGTAAGTGATTACTTGCGATTCTTTAGATTTTTATTTTTATTTTATTTTATTTTATTTTATTTTATTTTTTTTCTGTGCTTGAAAAGCATTAAGAGAAGCTTTCCAAGATCACCATAGTTTTGTTGAGTTAAGAGGTTAGGAAGGTTGGTAGTGTGACAAATATTTTGAAAATGAGATCTAATCTGGGTATAGGCTAGACAATCTAAGAGAAAATGTTTTTCATCTTCAACCTTCTTAGTGTCACAAAGGTGACACACACTTTCATCCCATGGAATTTAGGAATTGATCAACACCCATTTTCACTATGGAGCTCATGAGAATTTGTTCTTATCTTAGCAATGCTTATTTTTTCTTTACACTTGTCAAAACAGATAGATAAATTTGATCTTCTAGTAAGGTTGATTACATCCTTATAATACATCAATTTTCTTTTTTCCTCTAACTCTTTATTACACCACATTTTCTCCTTAAATTTTGATTTGATGGTATTTTTAATAGTATCTTTATTTTGCAAAATGGTGTCTTCCATGATTCCCCAATAGTTTAGCCAAGACCATACATCTTTATGCCATCCTCGCTTGATTCGATGGTGGTTACAACTTGATTTTGAGGCAATTTTAGGAAGACTCTTGTCTTCCATGTTATTTAACTTGTTCTTATACATTAGGTATCTAGTCATAGTTGTGCTCTCAATGGAGGAGAGGCTTGTTTCTAAGAGGAGGATGGGATAGGGCGCATTTCCTTTAATTTTGAGATTATAGGTTATAAAATTCTTTTGTATTTTCTCTATGTTTCTCCAGGATTCACGAGAGATACTACAACCCCATAATTTGCATCCATAAAGAATAACAGGTGTAACAAGAGTCTCAAAGAGAAGATTCTTCTTATCCCAACTCCAAAGATCGACCGATTTATAATTTTTGTCAAGCCCATAATAAGCTTTTCATCCCCCAATAATCCTTTTCTCAATGCTATAATTCCAGTTGAGCTTGTGGTGAATATCAATTCCAATATATTTGTATGAAGTCACTTCCTCCAATTTGTTGTTGTCATAAAAAAAGGTATCATAAGTGATCTTATTGGATTTAATAATCATGACCTTAGTCTTATCAGTATTAACAGTCAAACCCATATTGGAGCAAAAAACCTTGAGGATTCTTAGTTGGTTTTCAAGATCATGGGGACTTCTTGCCATAAGAACGATATCATTGGCATAAAGAAGAAAATTGATGACTATACCAGTGAGAGTAGGGCCAACACAACTTGTTTTTTCCAACCAATCTTCCAACTTGTCAATGTATATGCCAAAAAGGGTAGGGGACAAGGGACAACCTTGTTTGACTCCAATATTGTAGTTAATCTCTTTTGACCAGCCCTCAATGTTTTTAAACTTATCAATAGTGTTCTCATACATCCTTATTGCAAAAACCCTCAACTCGAGAGGCACTTTTATCTCTTCCATCCTATTCCAAAGGTTTTTCCTACGAACCATGTGAAAATATTTTCTAAAGTCAACAGAACAACACAAAAGATTGGTTTTAGTATTGTGAAACACTGCAATGATCCTAAAGGTAACAAGATGGTCCACAATTGAATGATATCTCCTAAACCCGGCCTAACCTTTAGCTCTTTCACTGTGACTTTCTAGCCAAAGGCTAATCTTATTTTCCAAAATAATTCCATAAAGTTTGGCTACAATCGGGCTAATCATAATGGTCCTATAATTAGAGGGAATGTTTCTATCCCCATTTTTAAAAATAGGAACAATGAGGTTTAGGGAAGCCCTACTTGACTTCTAAATTGAAGAGCTTGTGCATGTGAGGGATAAGGATAGGCCCTCCAATTTTACAAAAATTAGCTTGGTATCCTTCAATGTGCTTAGCTTTCCCATTTGCAAGCCGCTTAACCCCGAACTCTATGTCATCTAAAGAAAAAATTCATCCTCTATAGGGACAATAGGAATGGTGTCCATGGCATTAGGGAACTTGTAAGTACTTTTAAGGTAGGAATTCTAGTCCCTTAAGGGAGTCATATTATTTTCCTTAGTATTGCGATTTAGAATTTGGCTCCAAAACTTCTTAGGATCCATCTTAGATAGTTGTGAAAGCTGCTCTTGCCTTTTATTGATATAGTACCTTTTTTTCCTTTTAATTAGGGATTTGTACATATTAATATTATCTACTTTTAAGGACCCATTAGAAGCATCCCTAATGGCTTTCCTAGAAATTTTACATTATTTATCATACCAAGGGTTGGTTGTTCTATTATTCTTTTTACAGGACACCTCGAAAGAGAACTTGTTAATAGAAGTGGAAAGGGTAGTTGCAAAATTATGATAGATTTCTTCAATGTTGTCCTTATAAGTTAGAAGATTTAATTTACTATTTAAATCCTTTAAGAAAAAGGTCAACTTTACTTTTGTCAAAGAACAATTTCCTTTGATTATCAGAATTCTCTTCAATGGCACTCTTGTGCATGACAAAGTTTAGAGTTAGGGTTAAAGGTTTATGATCAGAGTCGGTTTCATGGTCATTTAAAAGGTCAAAAGTTTATGTTTGGTTGGAAACAGGGATATCATATATCACATAATCTACAACACTACTACCTAGCCCATGAATACAAGTCATCTGGTTGGATTTTGGCCACTTCATTACTCGATTGCAAATTATTAGGTCTTGAGAGCTGCAGAGCTTGACCAACTCAGTACCAAACAAATTCTCAATTATGTCTTCAGAGCTTCTTTTGTAGCTATTAGATAAAACAAGGTCCTCATCTATCCATAAAGGATTATGGTTGAAATCATTACTTAAAAGAGTAGCTTGTTTAGTTGTAGTCCTAGTATTAAAGTCTCCTAGTAGGAGGATATTACCTTCATTTTTCAAACTATAAATATCTCAAGTTCTAAATTTGATCCGGACGAATTTTCCACACATGGAAGGACTTTACTATGTTCACCAAGTTTAATTGCAGAGTGGTGAAGATGGTGAACTTATATGTTTTGAATTTTATATTTCTCATGCATTTTATTAATGCTTTGTGAGGAAAGGGTCTCATGCATTCCTATGCTTTATGAGATGCTCATGCATATTATTTATGCTTTATGAGATTTTGAAAAACTCATACATTATTATTCATTATTGATGTAAAATGATTAATACTTGTGAGGGAAATTAGACTCGGGTATTTATCATTAAATTATCATTTTGGAAATTGGTTTTTATGTGAGAAGCCACCTCACACCAATTTGTCATTTTTCTCAATTATAAGTTGAGAGAATCAAGGACATGGATGAAGAGTATTTGGGTGGTTTTGAGACTTTTCCCATTATGTACTTGAAGATAGGTTGAGATCCTACATTCATGGATCTTGTCCTTCCTCTTTTGTAATTAGATCCTATTATTGTGGATCTAGGAGTGAGTGAGAAAAACTATATAAGACATTACGTGAGCCCTATGCAAGGGAGGAGAGTAATGGAGAGTTAATGAGTGGAGTTAGAAAGCCATAGTGCTACTACTCCCTTGCTTTGAGAGACTTATTCATGCAAGGTATTATCCTTCTTGATGTATGGAGAGGGATGAGTGTGAGAAATCTTCTTGAATCCTCATTGAAGGAGAATGCATCTCTTATGTAATCACTTATGAGAAGGTCCCGACATATTTTGAAGAAGGAATGAAAGCGATCCATATTCCAATTGAAGCGGGTCCGGAGACGTAGCCCAGGAGGGGTGAACTCTGTTACCAACATTGGTTGTCTCTCTCTCTTGTCTTTTCATGTGCTTATTCCATTTGAGTGCATGTATGTTATGTATTCTTTCTTACACGCATAGTTAATCATGGATTCATAAGCCCTTTAATCCTTATGAAATTAATTCGTCAAAAAAAAAAATTCGATTGAAAACTTGCATAGAGTAAATTACTCGCCCATTTTCAGATCACGTGGTATCAGAGCTAGGATGACCTCTTTGCAGGATGGGCAAAGGAGCGAAGAAAGCAGAAAGACTTCAAGAATTAGAGGAGATAAATCACAACATTCAAGCTGAAAATGCAGAGTTGAGGAGGCTTTTGCAGTTTGCAGAAGAAGAAAAGCAAGAGCTTCAAGAGAGGTCTCAGCTTCATGGAGAAGTCCTCAACGGAGTTATTGAAGAATTGTAGTTCGAATTGCAAGCAAAAGATTATCTCTTGGCTAAGTTGCAACATGGTGAACAAATGGAGGACAAAGAGCTGTCTATCGTGGATGCACAAAATCAAACCGAGGTATATGATGTTTTGTCATGTTCAATGTTTTCTCAGTATGAAACTAACATGTGCATGAAGCTCCTCACAAAGATGGGATACAAAAGAGGTGGACTTGGCATTAATGGCCAAGGAATCACTCAACCATTAGAGGTGGTACAAAGATCATGATTTGCAGGTTTGGGATACGGTCAAGAGGAGATTGGAGAGTGCTCAAAGTTCGTTGAAGCAAGAGCCACTTCAAAACAAATTTCTACATCATCAAGTTCCAAGAGAGGAGACAAATCATCTAGTCCTAGTCCTCATCAAATCTACATCAAGGACAACTCAAAAATGTATGAAAGTCATTCAAATAATTCTCTTGAATGTAAGAAAAATGATTTTTGTATTATATCTCCTAGCCATGATGTAGCCAACAGTCAAACAAATAAAGTTTGTGTAAATAAGATGAGCACGTCCACTGGAAGTGAGACAAGACAAAAAGGACCCATTTCAGGTCCTTGTGACAAGGAGATTATGTTAAAGGAGAAGCAAAGGAACTATTGCACTCATTGCGAGATGAGTGGCCATTGGATTGGGAAATGATGGAAACTTCATCCTCAGCTTCGTCCAAAACGTGGCAAGAGAGTTGTACAAGCTCCCGTAAAGAAGGAGGAAGCAGATGAAGGAGTTAGTTCAATGACAATAATCCAAAAATTAGTCCTTCAAAAATATCATCATCCGTTTGAATGGCTTAGTAAACAATGGTTGTCATTTCTGCAAAATTGAAGTACTTTTGGTTACTTAACATGTTTTCCAACAGAAAAAAAAAATGTCGTTGCAACTCAGGCATTATAATAGCGCAATAAATCTCTATGCTTGGAAAGACTTATGGGTACCTTGCACTAGCTAGCGTTATCTTTAGAATACCAGTGCCAAGATGGACATGTGTAGTGTTGGTGTGGTTACACATGAAATAAACCTTTGAGACTGACTTTATAAGCTATTGGACAACAACGTGTGTTGAAACCATGCTGGAAAAATCTACAGACAACTAATATGGATAATGTATCGTTGCATGTGTTTGGTTTGCAAACCTATGATAATGGAGGAACATGCAGACGATGATGTCATAGGAAAAGCACTACAAAAGTGTGATCAAATATCTATGACATTGCGTGAGGATATTTATGGAAGTGGGCCATCAACTAGCACATGTGCTTTGATATATATGCAGAAGTGGATGCTACTGCAGCGAGAATTGAAACATAGGTTGTTGTCCCTTGACCAAGTTTTGAGGATCCTTGGTCATGTTTGACCTATTTTTGGGACTTTGACAGGTTGTCGAAGGCGGAGCGCAAGACGAAGCGGAGATCGCGGGATCTCAGCCCCTTTTTAGGGATTTTTGGGTTTTGGGCTTATGTAATGGGTATGGGGATGTTGGCCCATGGGCTTACCCATGCTTAGGCCTATTTTGTAATGTATAAATAAAAGTCTAGGTGATGTAAGAAGGAGTGAATAGTCAGTTGCAAGTGTGCTAAGTGAAAATGATTGTAAGAGGCTTGGTGTGTATTGTATGTTGAGACTTGCAGAGCTAAGTGCAAGTCGTTTGTAGTGCTTTGTGCATAGACTGTGGAAGACTTTGTGCTGTAATTCAAGGAAGGGGGATCTAGTGAGGTGAGCAAATATACTGTCCTCTGCAGATTTGATTTTGAGTCTTTGTGCATGTAAGAAGATTGACCAAAGATAGTAAAGAAGATGAAGAGTTGGTGGACGTAGCCCCAGGGTGGGGGTGAACCACATATATCATGTGTTGTGAATGCTTTGTGCTTTTTGGTTGTTCTTTTGTTTATGTTATTCAATGCTTAGTTTAGTGCTAGATGATATATGAATCTAATATGATAGCTTAGTGCCGAATAATGTGAAGGAATGGTAGATCTTATCTATGTTGGTATGCTTAGTGCTTGAGTCTATTGAATCTATGTGAATACTGCGCAAAACTTCTGTTAGGGTTTTTTTGCACTGTAAAATAAGACTGAATATTCATGAATCATAATTTCTAAGTGCTCTGTTAAGGTGTTACAATCACAGATCTGTGTCCCAGCTAAGGTTGCAGACACTGGAGTCCTACAACCACCCATGCCTCTACCTCAGGTGAGACTTCATCTGCTTCGTAGGTGTTGCCGAAGGGGCCGGTAGCTAGGGTTTTGTTGGTGCGTTGTTGTAGTGTTGAACCCCGGGTCTTCCCCTATGCCAACAAATGGTTCCATTACCGGGACCTGAAACTGTGATTGCTGGGAACTGAGAAAGAAGAAGCTTTGTGCGAAGATCTGACCTGAAACTATGAAAGCTCTGTGCATAGATCTGTCACCCTAGTGAACAATACTCTACTTGGATTGTGAAGCTCTGTGCTAAGAAGAGAAGTCAAATCCAAAGAAAAGAGGTAAGATCTCAAAGCTTTGTGCTCTGGTAAAGCTAAGAATAGTGAAAAGTTTTTAGATCTGGAAGCTTTGTGCTCTATTGAAAGTAAGATTAGTGGAAATTTTTGTTTCAAGAGTATGGATCTAGGTATGTTTCATAAATTTTGTCCTAGCCTGAACACTAGGGCACAACTAGATGAAAGACGGTTTGATATGAGTAGATCTGATAGAAATAATGAAAGATATGTTATTCCTATGCATAGAAAGAATGTTTGGAATAACAAATGGATGCAGGATCCTAGAAAGAATTTTTTTCAGGTTAGATACAATGATCCTAGTTCGCAGTACAGGAAGAGATGGGGATCGTTTAAAAGAAAGAGAGGATTGACTCTTTGTTACAATTGCAGAAGACCGGGACATCTTGCTAAGAAATTCCCTGGAAGAAGACCTAGTTGTCTTTGTTGTAAAGCTATGGATCATGAAGTTCTGGATTTCCCTAGAATGATTGCTAAGGTTGAAAGAATGAATATGAGACAAGAAAACCCCAAGGAAGGTCAAGAAACTAAGATCATGGTAGAACACCAGAAATAATCAAAGACTGTACTATTGCAAATGAAAGAAAACCTGAATGATCAAAGAAATATCAACTTATCAGAGATCTTCAAATAAAAATAAAGCATAGAAACAAGAATAGGAGACTTCAACATTGATTGTTTTCTGGATAAGGAAACAAAGGTGAATATCATGACAGAAAGAACTTGGGAAATTTTAGGGAAGCCTGCTATGATTCCTTCACTAGGAGGAATAATATTGTTTAGAGGAAAGTTGATAACCCTGTGTGGAAGAATTACCCAGATATCTATGAGTGCTCATGGAACTTCGATAGAGGAAGATTTTGAGGTTGTTAAATTTATTGAGAACAATGCTTCATTTACTATGTTACTAGGAAAAACCTGGATCGAGAAGGATTAGACCCGAAGGATGGAATAAGAAGACCTAGAACAGAAAAAGAAATACCTAAGAGACTTCATGACCAAGAGAATCGCGCACTTATTGAAAGAAAAATAATATTAGATGAAACTACTGAGGGCCAGACATCGGGATGTGAAAATTGAAAGAACACAGGAGGACTTGAGATATCTGTCTGTATAAGAGAGTAGAGAACCTACACCAGACAGAGAAGAAGTATTTCCCTTGAACCCTAGTAAAGACCATCAACAACGTGAAGTTACTATGCCAAGAGAAGATAAGAATAAGAATGGAAAGAGGGATACCGAGATGAAGATCACCGGGAAAAAGGAAAGAAAGCTCAGTAAGAAGAAAGAAAAGATAGAAAAATTACAAACAACACCAGAAAGAACTGTGCAGAAGGAAGGATTCCAAAATTTGAACTTTGTCGAGATATCAGTACAACACAGCATGACACTTCGCCATGATGAAGTAATATGACTGTTGGACGCATTATAACCATTATCCCAAATGGTTATAACAACAATTATGGCCAGGAAGCTCACCATCAGACCGTTGGGACCATGCCATAACAGACATAACTACATTAATGAATGTTTCTCACTCGTTGGAAAGATCCGTTACCTAGTTGTCTACTTAGTTCGTTGAGCCTTGCATCGAGAACACTTTTTCCACCTGTGATTATCTGAGATCTCAGATTAGTTTATTTTGTGCAGTGATCATCAATCTATCACCATCCATTCCGCTGCATCGAAAAGTTTCGCTTCAACCCAAGATATTCAACCAAGAGCGTGTATGTCTGAGGAACTTAGCGCAGTTGAAGAATCTGTGAAGTAGATACTTGTTGACCTCATGAATGAAAGATTAATGCCTATGGGTGTACAAGCTTCATCGACAAGAGGAGTGCAAGCCTCCCCGTCGACTGCTCGTGGATATGGACCATCTCGAGCTACGACTGAGAAAAGAACCAAGAATAGGGATGACTTGGCGATGCGAAGTTATTGTTGTCCATCCTGCCCGGTTACATCCCACCCTTGGTTGGTGTAGTGAGTCGCGACAATGTCCCAGGTGACTTCGACTACACCATCATCACTGCGTATCTCTCGAAGGGGATACGTGCAGTCAATCCACAACTAGAGAGGATTCCGACATTGAAAATCAGTGACTATAACCTGGGAGACCGTAAGAGCTATGGCATGCTCAAGCCTCACAAATATCTGACCAAGACAAAGGAAAAGAAGACAAAAATCATCCCCCAACCATGGACGATGAACCTCGCGCAGTCCACCCTTTTGAATGTAATGAAGATTCCACATTTTGGAAGGCGCCAGCAAGTTAACGCCTGCGTCAAGCTCCTGTTGTTGTGCTTCCACGGTGGCTATCTGTGTTTGGACAGATGGATCGATCTGGCTCTGATCCATAGGATCATCGGACTAAGCATGTAGGTACCAGACCCACAAGAGTTCTACCTAGGAAAATCTGCAGACCGCGCCTTGGCACAGACGATTAAAGAAACATATGACGATGTTGAGAAGGGGACGTGAGGCTACAAGGTAGCCTCCATCCAGAATGGTGTAGTGCGCCTAGCATGCCAATTAATTGCAGGAAATATAGTAAGAAACAACAAACCCACGCAGGTCATAGGGTTTTTTGTTGACCTCGCTGGGAAATGTGTAGAAGGCCTACAGATGAAGTGGGCGAAATGCCTAGTTAACCAGCTGGAACTAGATTGTCGCGAAGCTCAGGATAAGGGCTATGAGTTTCACTTCAACTAGCTCCTGATCCTCATCGCGTTTACTGCTTGGGAGATGCCGGAAGGTGCGACCTTCCCTGACATAGATCCATTTGAGCCGCTTTCTACGAAGTTCACCACACTCTGGTATTCGAGCGATATGGGAAAGCAGTGGCAGTCAAACACAATATTTCATACCTATTACCTGCATCTTAGGAGGGCTATTGAGTCCTTCCCTCGTATGATGCTGAACACCCTGGACAGGTTCAAGCCTCTTATGAAATTCCACGCAGATAGGCATTTTATTTACATTACTGCACGCGTCGATGAAATAAAATAAGAACTTCAATACTACCACAAGCTCACTACAGAGGACCTGGAAGAAATCATTAAAGACTGGCCTGCAAAACTCCTTATCCCTGCTGACCCCACAGAGTTGTCTGACCCGAACCTCATTGGAAATCCGGTGGTTACTCGCGAAGAGTATGATGCCCCAAACAGTAGTAGGAAGAAAAATAAGCAAGATGTACAATAAACACATAGCACATTAGAAGAGACCGCATCTGAGTCACCTAGCGGAGGAGGTGATGACGAAGTGAACAAGGAGGACAAAGAACAAGAAGAAGATAAGTAAGGCGAAGTAACACCACCACAAAACCTCCCTGATGACACCAATCCATCTAAGAAAAGGAAGGTTTTCCCCATAAAACCTTCATCGCGGAAGAATTTCAAAGACAATAAGCCAAAGATGCAGAGTGTACTCATGGTCGATGACTTCAACTTCATTATTTCATCTGTAGGAGATGCCTCATAAGAGATTTTGCAAAGAAATGAAGCAAAACAAGAAGCTGTGTATGATAGAATTGAAGCAGAACTAAGAGGTGTACATCAAGCCCTTTATTTGAGCCATGTAGTGTCCACTGCGCCCCTGCCCTTAGGAGAACCAGAGTTGGGAGATGAGCCTGCCCAAATCCACAGAGTAGCTGATGTAATCAAAGCTCGCCTTTAGCGAGCACAAGCTGAGAAAGAACAGGTCACAACGGACCTGCATCAAGCACAGGAGGAAGTTATAGAGAAACGTGGGATTGCGCAATAGGAGAAGGACGCCCTTCAAGTGAAGTTCGATGAAGAGAGAGCGCAGATCCAACAGGACAAAGAAAAGATGCTCTTAGAGCAGGCCAGAGTAAAAGAAGCAGTCAACAACGCACTTCACTCTGTGACAGGCTTGGAGCAGAAGGATGAAGAACCAATAGAACACCAAGTAGCCCAGCTCGCAGAAACCATCCAGCAGCTTCAACAGAGAATCACAGATATGGAGCTAAGAACAGTGCCCAGTACTTCACAAGATGTGCGAGATCAAAGAGAAGCGACTGCCCAAGGCGTAGTTGAAAGAATCAAGGGCCTCACCATGGAATGTAAACAACTGAGTGATCGTCGTGCCCAGACTTATGAGTGACTCACTGAGGATCTTGAATTGAAATCACTAGAGTTACAACTCTAGGAGGCGAAGTAGCAAGTAGAAATAGTACAGGTGCAATTGAAGCCCCTATTAGCCATTGAGAGGATGAAGCGATCCCAAGAATAGAATAGTGCTCAACAACAAGTCCACACCATTTAGAGCAGAGTCATGGAAGTGACTCAGAGACTTCAACCAATACAGGACAAGGCTTGCCAACTATTCACAGAGATCGAAGGCCGAGGAGCAGAACTAGAGAAAGTCGTCACTGTAGCTGAACAACGCTTAGAGGGACCTGTCAATGAAGCAGTAATCCAAGAGTTCGCTAAGTAGGAGGTTGTAGCACAACAAAAGGTCGAAGCAGCTCGAGCCAAGCTCGAGGCTTTTGAGGCAGAATTACTTAGAGCATAGTGACTCGGGATGAGTCACAGGTGCGTGTTGGGGGGCTGTTGGACCTTGACCAAGTTTTGAGGATCCTTGGTCATGTTTGACCTATTTTTGGGACTTTGACATGTTGTCGAAGGCGGAGTGCAAGCTGAAGCAGAGATCACGGGATCTTGGCCCCTTTTTAGGGATTTTTGGGTTTTTGGCTTATGTAATGGGTATGGGGATGTCGGCACATGGGCTTACCCATGCTTAGGCCTATTTTGTAATTAATAAATAGAAGTCTAGGCGATGTAAGAAGTAGTGACTAGTTAGTTGCAAGTGTGTTAAGTGCAATTGATTGTATGAGGCTTGGTGCGTATTGTATGTTGAGACTTGCAGAGCTAAGTGCAAGTTGTCTATAGTGCTTTGTGCGTAGACTGTGGAAGACTTTGTGTTGTAACTCAAGGAAGGAGGATCTAGTGAGGTGCGCATATCTCTTGTCCTCTGCGGAGTTGATTTTGAGGCTTTGTGCATGTAATAAGATTGACTGAAGATAATAAAGAAGACGAAGAGTTGGTGGGCGTAGCCCCAGGGTGGGGGTGAACCACGTATATCCTGTGTTGTGAATGCTTTGTGCTTTTTGTTTTTTCTTTTGTTTATGTGATTCAATTCTTAGTGCAGTGTTAAATGATAGATGAATCTAATATGATAGCTTAGTGCCGAATAATGTGAAGGAATGCTAGATCTGATCTATGTTGGTATGATTAGTGCTTGAGTCTATTGAATCTATGTGAATACTGCGTAAATCTTCTGTTAGGGTTTTGTTGCGCTGTAAAATAAGACTGAATATTGATGAATCATAATTGCTAAGTGCACTGTTAAGGTGTTACAATCACAGATCTGTGTCCCAGCTAAGGTTGCAGACACTAGATTCCTACAACCACCCCTACCTCTACCTCAGGTGAGACTTCATCTGCTTCGTAGGTGTTGTCAAAGGGTCGATAGCTAGGGTTTTGTTGGTGCGTTGTTGTAGCGTTGAACCCTGAGTCTGCCCCTGTGCCAACACAGGTGAAATTCGATGCCATAGAAGGAGAAAGCACTAGGGATAATGGAGAGAAGGAAGGCATGCTTCAGTTTCCATCTGATAAGGCACTACTTACTGATCCCAGTATTGTAGTTTACGTAAAGAAGTATGCACAGGATGAAGATGCTTTCTTTGTTGAGAATATCTCAGTTTTCTATAAAGGAATTTCATGGGTCATTTGCAGGTGAAGGAAACCATGGTGGAGGCTTATCCCACCATGAGCGAGGAGTACAGGGCCTCCATCGACAAATGCAAGAGGAAGCTCTGAGCCCTCATCGCAGAGAAGAACTGTGCGCCGATCATGATTCAAATCGCATGTCACAACACTGGGACTTTCGATGTCAATATCAAGACCGGAGGCCCCTTCGGGATGATGATATATCTGGCCGAGATTTCCCATGCTGCTAACAATGGTCTGGACATTATCGTTAGCTTCCTCCACTATTTTTGGAAAGGAGAGCGATGTCGAAATAGGTTCTGTTTGATGACATTTCTGGACTACAGAGACGTTGGTATATTTCCGTTTGAATGGAGAAAAGAAAATTTGTTGTCATCGACTTTGAGTGGCGTGAAAATAATGTCTTTATGGCAGTTATTTCTCTCTGTAGAGATCTGTGCACGTTACCTCAGATAGGATAATGCATATGAGATCGAAAAATCTTGTACAACAATGAGGACAAAGATTTCTTCAGTCTTATCAGTTTGATGAATAACCTGTTGAGGTGATAGTGCTTCAACGCTTGTCGCGATCATGTTTACAAAATCGTTTAAGAAAATAAAACAAATCGTGATCTTCATCGATTTTTATCCAAAACATGTGTCTTTGTTGATGACGGTTCCATTCACGTGGAGGGCAATGATACCGTGTTCTCCACATCAAATCCAAATCGTAGTCCATTCTACATTCTAGTCAAAAGATTCGATCATGGCCTTGCTGGTCAACAAGTCGATTGTCCAAAATCCCAACTTGTTATCAACATGATTTTATTGCTGCTACATATCGTGTTGCTGCCATATCTTAACTACATGTGAAAATTTTTACCCAACAATCCAAATAGGTTGTGCTCCATGTCTTCTTGTTAATGGAGGTGTAATAATTCAGATTAGTATCATTACGAGGAATCTTTTAATGATACTATGGATATCTGCATTTTTATATTTATAGTGTTTTGTCACAAGATATCATTGTAATAACCATGAAAATGGTAGGGAGATCGGTTTCATTTCTGACGATGTAAGTCTCGATGTTGGTCATTGCAAAGTTCTGGGTAACATTGAACAAAGCCCTTATATTATCCCGAGAATTCATGGGAACTTTATAAAGAAGACTAAGGAGATTGGATCCGGTGACCAGAGTCATATATTTGGTTATGTGACTAATAAGACGCATGAGCTAATGCATCTCACCCATGTGTTGG